>PIJE02001179.1:116842-136842 GCA_002895965.2 Coryphaenoides rupestris | reverse complement strand
TGCTGATCATGCCGGGCAGCAGCATGATGAAGAAGGGGAGGAGCTTCAGGTAGGCGGCCAGCAGGGAGCCGCCCTTCGCGTGGCTCAGGTTCTTAGCGGCCAGGGAACGCTGCACAATCACCTGACACCACAACAACAACAACAACAACAACAACAACAAGACATTTCTCAGTGTGCAGCTTTTTCGATATTGAAGTATGCAGCTCATTCTTCATTAAACTTGAACTCACATCATACAATATTCTGAAATCTGATTTGTAAAATGAATGATATGTCATGTCCATTCCCCATCATCCATTTTATTCAGTAGATCATCAAGACTTTATCCAACGCAAATCACATTGAGTTCAGATGTGTTGTCATGACACCGACAAGACAAGTGCTGCCTAATCTAGTTTCTAAAAGCAACTGAAACTGCAGAGTAGCTCTTTAGGAACCAATTCAATTCCACATATATTCAAGTTCAAGTTCAAATGTGCGACAAGATGAAGTTTTCCGTCTTTTCCCGCTCACCTGATCGGAGCACCAGTACCACATGGAGGGCACGGACATGCCGATGATGATGCCGGGCCAGGGCAGGTCAGAGGTCACCGGGTCCCTGAACAGGTGGAAGGCGTCGTCTCGAGGGAGGCCACAGGTGGAGTTGGGGACCCTGACGGAGGGCACGGCGCTGGCGTAGCCCTCCAGGAGCGCGGCCCACCCCCCCACCTCGGCAAAACCTGGAGGAGGAGGAGGAGGAGGAGGAGGAGGAGGAAGAAGAGGAGGAAGGGGAGGGCATGGAAGGGAGGAGGAGGAGGAGGAGGAGGTGGAGAGGAGAGGAGGAGAGAGGAGGAGGAGGAGAGGAGGAGGAGGAGGAGAGAGAGGAGGGGAGGAGGAGGAGAGGAGGGGAGAGGAGGAGGAGAGGAGGAAGAGGAGGAGGAGGAGGAGGAGGGAGGAGGAGGAGGAGGAGGAGAAAGAGGAGGAGGATTAGGAGGAGGAGAGAGAGGAGGAGAGAGGAGGGAGAGGAGAGGAGAGGGAGGAGGAGGAGGTCAGGAGGAGGAGGAGGAGGACAGGAGGAGGAGGAGGAGGAGGAGGAGGTCGGGAGGAGGAGGAGGAGGAGGAGGAGGCAAAGGAGGAGGAGGAGGAGGAGAGGAGGAGGTGGAGAGAGGATGGAGGAGGAGGAAGAAGAAGAGGAGGAAGAGGTCAGCAGGAGGAGGAGGAGGAGGAGGCAGGGTGCGAAGTAGGGGAGGTCAGGCCGGAGCGAGGAGCGAGGACAGCGGGCAGTCAGGAACACAGCCTGTGCACACAGGCTGGGACCACGGTCGGTGACATTTATAGTAAGCTCAACTTAAATCTTAAAAGCTTCATAACTAAAGCCTAAATTCGTAGGAACTAATCCAGTGAAATGAGCATTTGAGCGTTGACCTACTGAAGACCATGAGGGTTAAGGCCCCAGCTAGCATGATGCCTGTCTGGAGCGCATCGGTGTAGATGACCGCAGCCAGACCCCCTGGGAGGACACACACACACCACACACACGCACACACGCACACGCACACACACACACGCACCACGCAACACGCACGTTTGTTTCCAAATCTGTCATAGGAACACAAAGCAATTCCTAACAATATCAAGGAGAATGATAGATTGAGAGAGAGAGAGAGAGGGAGAGAGGGAGGGAGAGAGGGAAGGAGGGAGAGAGGGAGGAGGGAGGGAGAGAGGGGGATAGAGAGGGAGAGGGACGGAGAGACAGACAGGGGTGGGGTTACCTGCTACGGTGTAGACAGCAGTGATACACAGCAGCAGCCCCACGGCTAAGTATAGGTTCCACTGTAGCGCACTCTGGATGAACACTGCCCCAGCATACATGTCCACCTGAACACACACACGCACACACACACACACACGTGCACACACACACACACACACACGCATGCACTCAAACACACAAATGATCATATTTTTGAATTCCACCCGTGAACGGAGAGACACATCCTGTGGATTGTGGAGTTTGAAGGTCTACTCACGGATATCTTGGTGAAGATGTAGATGAACAAGTACAGGATGGATATGAACAACTGGATTCTCCTGCCACCGAACCTCTTCTGCAGATACTCGGGCATAGTGGTCACCTGCAGGAAGCAAAGCGTTCATATTGATTCATGTTATTGATCATACCATAAAAAGATAAAGACGAATCAGTCTCCACTGAAACGTGTGTGTGTTCAGGTGTGTACGTGTGTGTGTGTGCATGCATGTTTGCGTGTGTGTGTGTGTGTCTGTGTGCGTGTGTGTGCACTTTTGTTGTATGTGTGTATGTGTGTGTGTGTGTGTGATGTGTTCTCTTATCATACCTCGGCAGAGATATATATGGGTAGGAAAAGCCATCCCAGCAGCAACACCATCAGCATACCCTGCCATGGAAACAACAACAACAACAACAACAACAAACACAGAAACATCTATTATCTTGTAGTAAACAGTCCCAGCCTGACCTCCTCTCATACTTGAGAACTGTCAGATTTAATTTGATTAATGTTTTTCGAAGACAGCAAACAACAAACCACATGTGACCGCTCCCAGCCTACATCCACCTGAGAGCTCTGGATGTGAGACAGACCTTCTGTATATAAAAGCCATCTCTCATGCTGTTCCAGCTCGGTATGTTAGACAGAGCTCTGGTGTGTGAGGACAGATCTCTGGTGAGACATAGCTCTGTGTGTGCAGGACAGATATGTGGTGTGAGGACAGAGGCATCTGTATAGTGAGACAGGATCTCTGTATCGTGAGGACAGAGCTCCGTATGGTGATCACATGATCTGTATGCTGAGGACAAAGAAGCTCCCCCGTACTGTGAAGACAGAAGCTCCGTAATCGTGAGACAGAGCTCTGTGGTGAGACAGAGCTTCTGTCATGTGAGGACACGATCTGTGTGCTGAGACCAGTAGCTCTGTATGATGAGACCAAGGATTCTCTGGTATGTGAGACAGAACTGTTGAGAGACAGATCTCTGTATGTGAGACAGAGCTCCGTATGTGAGAGAGAGCTCCGGTGTGTGAGACAAGAGCCTCTGTGTGTGAGAACAGAGCTCCATACGTGAGACAGAGCTCTGTATGAGAGACAGAGCTCTGTGTGTGAGACAGAGCTCTGTATGTGAGACAGAGCTCTGTATGTGAGACAGAGCTCCGTGTGTGAGACAGAGCTCCGTATGTGAGACAGAGCTCTGTGTGTGAGACAGAGCTCCGTATGAGAGACAGAGCTCCGTATGTGAGACAGAGCTCTGTATGTGAGACAGAGCTCTGTGTGTGAGACAGAGCTCCGTATGAGAGACAGAGCTCCGTATGTGAGACAGAGCTCTGTATGTGAGACAGAGCTCCGTGTGTGAGACAGAGCTCCGTGTGTGAGACAGAGCTCTGTATGTGAGACAGATCTCTGTACGTGAGACAGAGCTCTGTGTGTGAGACAGAGCTCTGTATGTGAGACAGAGCTCTGTATGTGAGACAGAGCTCTGTATGTGAGACAGAGCTCCGTATGTGAGACAGATCTCCGTATGAGAGACAGAGCTCCGTATGAGAGACAGAGCTCCGTGTGTGAGACAGAGCTCCGTGTGTGAGACAGAGCTCTGTATGTGAGACAGAGCTCCGTATGTGAGACAGAGCTCCGTGTGTGAGACAGAGCTCCGTATGTGAGACAGAGCTCTGTATGTGAGACAGAGCTCTATCTCTTACATTCCACTCGTATGCGATGGCAGCGATGCCCGCCGCAGCCCCAGAGCCAGCTATGCCAATGAAGTGTCCACTGCCGACGTTACTAGCGAATAGAGACGCCCCCACCTGGAAAATAACACAAATAATTAAGAGTCAGTGTATTTCATGGATATGGAATATAATATTGTTGTGGTGACAGCAGAGAATCATGCTATTTTGGTCGTCGGTGCTCCAATTGTTTTCATAAATGGTTTATGAGTCCTATTTAGTGGGGTAGATGGAAGACATGGGACCCCTATGCTCTTTTGATAGAGTTTTGATGAGCAATGACAAATACAGCTCATAGTCTCATAACGACGTTAAACACGGAGGAACAACGGCGTGACAGGCTTACGGGCCACCAGGTCATGTTCTTCCCGGCCAGGAAGTATCCGTCCACTGTACTGCGCTTGGTCCTGCACATGGACTGCGGATAACAAAAGAACAGGTCGGAATCAATCGCTAATCAATAACATATGTAGAAGCTAGTAACTAGAAAAGGCAATTTTCTGAAGAAATTTGCGGTGTGAATGCTGTTGTAATGGTCTCCCCTTATCACTTTTTTTTTCGGACAATTTCTGTCATTATTCCTGTAAACTTTATCCGATGGATTCCAAACTTACCAAAATATTGGTAATATTTTTGGTATTGTGGGCGGGATGGTAGTTCAAAAAATGGCGTGATCAGTGGTGGAAATCCTTTCTGTGCAGCAGGCTACACAGCTTAAGCTGCCTGAAAATACGGGCTTTTGGGTCTGCACTGCTGTTACTCCGAGGCTCATAAATTCAAAAGTATAAGTCTGTTCGTTTCCATAGTTACATATTATGTCACTGTCACAAGTGTACCTACGTTTTATTTTTTTTTTCGTCTCTCTACACTGTGGCGGTGACGTCACCCGCTCTAACCGACCCAATACACACCATGTTAAAGTGTCTGAGGAGCTGAAAAATCTATTAAGTTTGAACTGTAATTATGGTAAAAAGTATAAATGTTATGAAAACTTTGAAATCATGTGCGAATTCATCCAAGTGTCCCTGAACGTTTTAATGTTTGAATGGAGTTTCTACCTGAATGTATGAATGATGGGAAGAGGTTGAATATGAATATATATTTTGAAAATGTCCCCCCATTCATCTTTCAATGGGGAAAAAATTGCTGAAAAACTTGAATATTTTGGAAAGTATGAAGGTATGAATAAGAAAAGATATAGCACCTATGTCCTAATTAAGCTGAATTTTTTAAACTTTGAACGTAGTTTCTACGTTGAAAACTGTGGGAGAAGATACACGGCAAAAAACACGCGGCGAATAATAATAATAAGAAAAATAAATAACAACATATGTTGTGAATGCTTCTCAGCATTCACACACAATAATGTGACTGAAACTACAAGTCATCTCTTTGATATGAGATGGAAAGCACCTGTTCCATGCTGTTCCGTAACCCAGTACTTGTGTTATTACACTGTAACAGGAGACTGAGTAACCCAGCTTTGGATCTTGTTATGCAAGTTTCTCCTTGGGACCGAAATTAAACATTTATGAATCAATGGACCTGATGACAGTTGGATCAACAGCAAAGAGTCACTAAGTGTATTAGTATAACCAATGCTGTATATAGAAGAGCCTGGGCCGGAAACTCCTCTGCCGTCACGACTTTATTGTAGATTAATAATAAATCTGAAGACTTGTGAGACTACTTCATGCTCACAAAATGAGTGATCATAACCCAGAGACCTCTTGTTAAGCACCAGACTCACCCAAAGTCCTACGGCCATCACCACCACAAAGTAGATAACCAGCACCAGTATGTCCACCGTCTGCAGGGTGGCTTGGTCTCCTGGCGACGGGGGCGGGGACGAGGGCGGTGCCGGGGGAGCCATGCTGGTCCCGAACGTCCTCTCCATCAAGGGGTCAAGGGGACGTCCTCCGGGTATGTATGAATGTGACTCCTAAATGGAAACAGAAGCCATTGTCTTGAATAAAAACATTGCAACATAATATTGATAGCAGACAATCCACACACACACACACACACACACACGCACACAGGACTGAATTTATGGATCGACTACTACTACTACTACTACGACTAATACTGTACAACGACACCTACGAGGTAATACACTGATGTTCATTCAAGTAGCATTGGAATGTGAATCCGAAACCAAAGCGAAAAGGAAACACAAAACATGTCAGACTGCAGTCATGCTGGATCTGTACGATAAGGTCAGCCTGTCCCTGGGATGTTTGTAAGATAAGAGGTAAGATAGAACTTTATTCATGCCAAAGGAAATTCTTGTGCCAGAGGTTGCTAAAAAATACCAACAACATAAGAACATAAGAATAAGAATAAGAACATAACAATAAAAACAATAGAATAATACAGAAAAATATAGGTAAGATATTTAGTAAATAAGTAGTAAGTAGTAGTAAGTAGTATTGCACATGATATGAGGAATATTGCACATGATGATGAAAGATAATATTGCAAGGTAATATTGAGAAGTAGTATTGTGCATGATATTAAGAATATTGCACATCATGCTGAAAGTGTTTGTGATTTGATCGACGTTGTGATTGTGTGTGTCCTGGTACATAAATCCGAGTGTTTGTCACGGTGGTGCAGTTGGATGGTACTCACCTCCGATCCAAGTCCTTCATATGAGCTCCAGAGACACGTCCGGCACCTCCGGGGGCAAACAAGTACACCTTCACTTCCCAACTACAAGTGTTGTCATGCTGGTCAAGCCAGCTCAAGGAGCAAACTCCACTCCCGCCTTGCGTAACCAAGCGTCACAATCTGGTTAAAGTGTACGAGACTCATTACAGGTGTTAAAGAAGAGTAATAAAGTTGAACCCGGCGTTGTTTAACCAGCGAGTGTTTTGGTTACTGAGCGGTATTTAAATCAGCCCATCAAAGCCCCGTTGCCCTTTTTTGAACGTGACAAAAACAACGCGGTCACGTTTTGTACTGAACAACTTGTCGGCTTTGCTTTGGGCCTTCCTCACAATTTGGGACATGTGGATCTGTGTACATTCATTGCTCATCATAGTGTTTGTACCAACTATATTGTTAATGAGTAAGTGCGTAGTAAATAAAGCAAAGTCCAGTGAGTGAGCTGGCCCGGCTCTACGCATTAGGCATTCTTCTGACACTCGGGGAAAAATGGTAAATGGATTGTATTTCTATATCGCGCTTTTATCCAAAGCACTTTACAGTATTGCCTCACATTCACCCATTCATACACCGACGGCGGTGCCAACCATGCAAGGTAACAACCAACACGTCAGGAGCAGGTATGGTCAGGTGGCGTCTTGCTCAGGGACACCTCGAACAAATATATAAAAACATTACAATCTGATGTAAATCTGTATTTCGATGTATTGAAGACGCTTACAAAAATGGCCTTTGCCAGGTCATCTCAATGGTGAAAAATGATGGACAAAAGAGTGTGTGTGTCCCCCGCAAAACACAGTGTGTGTTACAGTCTGCCGAGTGTAATCTATACATTTAATCCGGCCATGACCATTACCTTCTTGTCCACAAGGTGTGTTGTGGACAAGAACACAGGAAACACAGGGGAAGTGTTACCATTACAAATGTTTTGTCATAATTACTAATCCCTCAAAAAAGACAAACAAACAAACTAAGCAAAACAGTTGTTTCGAACAACAAGTTTATTTCATTGCACTCTGCGCGTTGCTATATGTTGTCAGCTTCCGTCAGATACAATACAAAAGACACCCTTAATCTCTATGGACTCAATTATAAGACAATGAGATCGTATTACTGTGATAATTATCAAAGTCATACAAATTCTACCATTAGGTGACATAAGCAGAAGCGATCCAAGTACTGCACTGTAAGACTTTTTTACCTTACTTTGTTATTTCTCCGTGTATTATTATTATTATTATTATTAATGCTCAAAGTGGTCTCCGAAAATTACAAATATTCAAAATGTGCTAACATATTGCAGATATTTAGCTTACAGCATTTGCCCCTTTGAGTTAAAAGACTTAATTAATGTTACTTAGTTCACTGACATATGGCATAACTTTATGTAACAACTGATTGACAATATTTGTCGGAATAAAAAGTCCTCTGTCATTGCATGTTGATATTTACTGTATGATAACAAAGTGCTTAATGTACTTAATACACATTATTCCAACGCTGTACAATGTCATCCGGGTTACACTGTGTAAGAACACACTTCTTCAGCACAGACAGCTGCCCAAAAATTCAACATATTGCACATTCAACGTCTTAAAACGAACAAAAGATTGCAAGATGCCCTCCTTAAGGTCCAAAAAAACCTCCCTCTTGAAACGGCTCAAAATATTCTCCAGGCCTTAATACAAGCCACAAATCTCCCAAAACAATACAATTCTGCCCATTATTTTATGTACAAACCTCAAGGGATTTGGTAGTAAAAGCATTTGTACAGGCTTCTAGAAAGTGCCCGGCACACGAATGGCGGAGAAGTTCTTAACGTGTACAATGGCAGCGCACAGACACAGTGGCGTTTTCCTTCAAAAAGAAGGTGCCATCAGGAATACAATGAATATATTGAAAATACACTCTTAAATAAATAACCGCTATTACATTCAGTTGTGGTGGGCGCCTTACTTACTGTTAGTAATATGGCCATTCGTGGTTTCTTCCAAAGAAACTCTATCTATCTCTGATTATTCACATTACATTTCTTATTGAATAATTAAACAAATACTATGATACTTCATATTTCTATGTCTTATTCATAGATTTACATGAGAATTACTTTTACAATGGCTTTTTGTGTTTTTTACCAAATAGAAAGTCAATGAACAAATGTTTTGGTGGCAAAGCAAAGACAGAAAGACTAGTTGTTCGTATTAAAATAGAGACACAGTCGCATTAACAAGATGACACTCTGGTTAGCAAATCGCCGTCAACCAATGCTTTCTTTTGGGGGGAAAACACAGACATAGAGGCACACTGTCTGTATTATATTCCAAGGAAACAACCGTTCATTCGTTCAGATTTCATTTGAATTCAGCCTCACTCCAAAGTAATCATCAAGACATGGTACATGACAGGTGCAGTGAAAATGCACACAGGAACACTTTGAGTTGTGTGTGTGCGTGTGTGTGTGTGTGTGTGTGTGTGTGTGTGTGTGTGTGTGTGTGTGCGCGTGTGTACGTGTTACCAGGCCAACGGCGAGGCCATCCGTGGGCTCCTGGGACTCTTAGGGATATCCGCGGCCTGTTGGTCACTTAAAGCTCTCTGCGGGGAAAAAAACCCCAACATTTATTCACACGTTCACTATTCATTCATGAAATAATGAGGCGGGCCTTCAGGTGAAGACAACTAACCCCACACAAATGAATGAATGAATGAATGAAGTCATCAAAATCACCTCAAACTTGCTGAGGAACTCGCTGAAGATGCCGAAGAAGGCCTCCGTGTTGGTGGCCTTGCTGTCCTCCCCGAAGTAGGAGGAGGTTCGCGCGAACTCCTCCATGGACCGCTGCTGCAGGGACTCCAGGGACTGGAGCGCCGGGTGGCTGTTCTCCAGGAAGCTCTACACGCCCCCCGTCAAGGATCACGCCATTTTACTGATTTTCAGGATTCAAGATTCATGAAGTTTCATTGTCACATACAGGATGTGCAGTGAAATGAGGAAGCGCCGACGCCCAGCGGAATGTGCAACAGAACAATAGAAATATCACAAATATCACAATTGAAGGGAAACAATCAGAATATCCACACTATTTACAGCAAAAGGAGCAGTTTTTTGTAATGTTAAATGATAAATATGAGCACATTTCTTTTGCTTTTATTCATTTGTGTGACGTTATATTTATTTCATTGATGGTATTTAGTAAGTAAAATATTAAATTGTGTTATATTAACTCTCTTTTGTTTCTGTTTGAAACAATAAATGTTTTATTATTCTACTGTTTATTTCTCTATTGTTTAACTCTATTGATATGCAGCCTGGCACAAGAGTTTCCTTCGGGATTAATAAAGTTCTATCTGATCTTATCTTATCTTAGCATCTTGCATGTTCTTGAATGTTGGTATGGCACTTAAAATGGGACTTAAAAATGGTACTTCTGTTGTTATCCTAGCCATCTTGCCGTCAACCTAGCAATTATGAGCAATTGAAACTTGTTCAATTAACCTAGCAATTTTCTATGCACAAAACCTGTTCTATTCTAATCTTTACATACAGTCCCATCAGCAGTATATTGCTGTCTCACTCTTTCGACTAATGTACTTATTGTAAGTCGCTTTGGATAAAAGTGGCCAAAAGCCAAATGCCGTCAATGTAAATGTAAATGTACATTTTCTGGACCCTTTCTGCATTTTTACTGTATTTAGGTTCAGCACCTTATGTTATGAAATGACTATAAAATGACTCGTAGAAGATGTGTGGTGTTTATGTCCGTTTCGGTCTGCTCCAGACGAGAGTACTTGTTCATCGGCTGTGATTAGATGTATGCTTATACACACACAACCCTCCTCACATAATAATAAGGATTCCGGGCCGTTCCGTCTGAAGGATACGCTCATGACAACGGTGAATCGGTCCTCGGGCGTAGCCGGCATCTTCTGACAGGCGGTCCTGATCTCCTGGATGGCGGTGTGAAGGTCGTTCAGGTCTGACCTGATCACCCTCTGGTTCACTGTGGACACAACACACACACACACACACACACCATGTTTGAGGTGATATCATGTTTGTGTGTGTTTGGTGTGTGTGTGTGTATGTACTACGTGTACCCCGAGGGGTACATTGAAGTACTTCAGGTGGTACCCGGAGAATGAACACATTATTTTTGTCGTTTTAATATGGGCTATGAACAGTTGTAAAATAATTCCCCCTTCCGAAAATGAATGAATACCCCCCTTAATACAATTGAGTAAATCTGATAGTAGCAAGTTTGGTCAATCTTTCCAATAAGAGCATATTACTTTAACTTTAAAGGGGTACTTGATTGAAAAAATATCTTAGTTACATAATATCTTTGTACATTAGTTTAAAAACCAGTGAGAACCAGTGATATAGATGCTAAAATCGGAACTCTTCTCTACCTTTGGCTGCCAGTGGAACCATGGTTAGGTCCTTGGAGAAGTCCAACACATCTGGGAAGTGTTGGCACAGAGACTTGACCAGGATGTGCAGGAATGTGGACTTCCCATCCACTGTCTTAGTGGTGCTCAGCTATGAAGGACATGGTTAATACTCGGGTTAGTATATTGATGTACAACAATATAACATATAGTCATTGATTTGAGTAATTGGTAGGGCTCGGATGCACCTCGGTGAGGAAGTTAATCTTGAAGCCTGTGGTCTTGTTGGTCTTTGGTTGGCCATTGTTCAAGTAGTTGCCCATTGCCAACACAAACTAGTATAGAAGCACCAGAGGGAAGTGTGTGATTATTCAAGTAATTATTGATAGTCTGCGTTACTTCCTCCTTTTTCTGCTCACTTAGAGTGTTTGCGGGGGTTTAATGAAGGAATGTGACTTTAAATGGAAGAACATCTGACCAATCTTATCTGTTTAGAAACAGGTCTAAACGCATTATCATGTTTTTAGTTTTATCTCATCTTAATTGCGTCGTTAAACTGTCTTTATCGGTGAATTACTTCCCTGATTAATTCACAGCACTAAATGCCGATAGAGTTGATCTCAGAACAAACTAACCTCCAGTATCTTGGCCAGTTTCTTGCTGGACTTGAGCTCCAGCGAGGCCTTGTAGATGCAGTCGTAGCCGCCTCGAAGCTCGTCCGTCTTCTCCTGCAGGGAACCTTTGAAATGGAGGCTCTGGAGACGGGTCTTATACTCGGGTACCAACAGCATCTGTTCAAGTCAAAGTCAAAGTGTTTTATTGTCACGTGTACATCACAACTCAGGGCCATTCTGAACAGTGAAACTCTTGGCGACAGAACGTAGGAAGTAGGCAAAAGAAAAATGCCAATGGTCCTAATGGTTAGCCTAAAAGCAGTTTAGCCAAATAGTTATCCACTTTGGACACTGGAGGAGTGGCCCGCCCTGGACTCCCACCACGACACTAGCACATTACAAACAAAGTAGTCGTAATGTGCTCTGATGTGTCCGCCATACCTGCAGGACAAACTGATCAGGCTCACTGAGCTTGCTGGGGTCCTGACGGTACTTCTCGTACTGCTTCACCTCCTCGGCGTCGGGGGCGTACAGCAGCAGCTGCTTGATGTGTGCCGGCTCTAGCCTATCGGAGGCCATGGTCATGAGCACCTGACGCAGCTCCCCCGGCGACAGCTTCAGGTGAGCTATGAGGATGGCTGGAGGACAGGTGAGGTGGTCAAGGGGGTCACACACAAGGACATTTTGACCACCTGATGTCTGGATTATGGCTTTCTTCGTGTGTGCAACTTACAGGCATTGTGGGCTTTTTTATGGGAGAGGATTTCAATAATGTCTTTCTTTTTGAACGTCTCTGGTAGAAGCAAGGGCTCCGGAACAGACACTAAACACATGGAAAACATTGGCAACAGTGTTATCAAACTGGTCAACGCATGACATTATATTTAAGGGATTCAATAAACAATATAATGTATGAATAAAGATATCAGTCAAACACGTACATTGGGACAAACCTTGGCTCTTTTGCGTTCCAAAGTGCAATTCCAAATCCAGGTACTTCACCATGTCATTCAGCTTGTCATAGTCCGAATTTGCCCCCAACTAGAAAAAAAAATGCAAAATCTAATCTAATCTATTCTTTTCCCCACCCCCATACATTTATTTGTATCTATCGTATCACCCACACCACCCTTCTCACCTGTCCCCAGATGGTGCCCTCAGAGTTCTCCACCTGCTCCCAGCGCAGCCTCTTCACACTCATGTGATGGGAGTCCATCCTGCACAGGGGCGGCCGGGGCAGGGGTGGAGGGGAACAGGGTGGAGGCAGCGGAGGCGGCGGCGGTGGAGGCTCCGGGTGTTCCGGAGTGTCCGACAGAGAATGGGGAAGGGATTGCGGCTGAGCCTGGACCTGGGATTGCTTTTGGTGGGGCTGTGATGGGGGCTGACACTGGAGCAGGTGGTGCGAGGGCTGGGACTGTGGGCGGGTCGCCTGGCTAGGAGGCTGGGGCGAGTGGGGTTGGGGTGCTGTGGTAAGGGCTGGAAGCTGGAGGGTGTGGTCTGGTGAGGCTGTAGTGGCTGGAAGGTGGAGAGGAGCGGCTGCGGCCGGTGGGCCTGCTGACCCTGGGGAGAGTGGATCAGGTGGATCTGGTGCTGGTAGTCCTGTGGAGGAGGCTGGGGGGTCATGTGATGGATGTGGTGGATCTGAGGGGAAGGGGAATGGTGGTGTGTCTGCTGGATGGAGTGTGGCCTCTGGGGAGAGGGTTTGTTGGGTTGCGGGTGATGGATTTGATGCTCTTGGTGTCTGCCTTGGGGTGAAGCCTGCATTTGGTGGTGCCCCTTGAGGCTCCTGCGGCTCTGGTGCGATGAGCTCTCTCTGTTGAACTGGGCCGGCATGGAGGCAGGCTCTTGTTCGGCTTGATACAGCAGTTCGGCAGAGGAGTGGTGCGGCTTAGCTTGCTGCATCTGATGGGCCTGGTGGAGCAGCTCCGTAGAGGAATGGTGTGCTTGGGCTTTGTGCATCTGATGCAGCAGCTCGGTGGAAGAATGGTGGGGCTGCCTCTGACCCAGCCGGTGAACATGGTTTAGGAGCTCCGTGGATGAGTGGTGAGGCTGTGCGTGATGCATCTGGTGGGCTTGGTGGTGGAGGAGCTCTGACGAAGAGTGGTGGGCCTGAGCCTTGTGCATTTGATTCAGCATCTCATTGGAGGCGTGGCGGGCCTGCGCCTGCTGCATGTGGTGGATCATCTCAGCGGACGAGTGGAGGGCTTGCACTTGGGCTTGGTGCATCTGATTGAGCATCTCGGCCGATGCGTGGTGAGCCTGGGCCTTTAGACTCTGGCGGCTTTGGTAGATGCCCTCGTTGTAGTGACCCTTCTGGCCTGGGAGGGCCGTCTGTTGCAATGCAGGCTGATGGGGCGATGGAGCTGACCGGGACTGGCGCCGGTGGTGGTGGCTCTGCTGGGCCTGCTGCTGCTGCTGCTGCTGCTGCTGCTGCAGCTGCTGCTGTTGCTGCTGCTGCTGTTGCTGCTGCTGCTGCTGCTGCAGCTGCTGCTGCTGCTGCTGTTGCTGCTGCTGCTGCTGCTGCTGCAGCTGCTGCTGTTGCTGCTGCTGTTGTTGCTGCTGCTGTGCTTGGTGCACCTTGTACAGAGGGTGATTAGCATGGGGCCGGTTGGAGTCTGGAGAAGGAAGAGGGGGCAGGGATTGGTGAAGCTGCTGGAAGCTATGTGGCGAGTGGGGTGACTGCTGGGCGGGGAGCGACTGGTGGCTTTGGTAGATGTGTTGCAGCTGCTGCTTCTGCTCTTGTTTGTAGACTTGCTGCTCATGGTAGGCCTGGCGCTCCTTGAAAGCCTTCTGCTCCTGGTAGGCCTGTCGTTCCTGGAGCTCCTGGTACATCTGTTGGGCTTGGAGGGCTTTCTGCTCTTCGTAAGCCCTCTTTTCCTCATAGGCCTTCTGCTCCTCATAGGCCTTCTGCTCCTCATAGGCCTTTTGCTCCTCGTAGGCCTTCTGCTCCTCATAGGCCTTTTGCTCTTCGTAGGCCTGTCTCTCTTTGTAGGCTTGTCTCTCCTGGTAGGCCTGCCTCTCCTGGTAGGCTTGTTGCTCCTGAAAGGCCTGCTGTTCCTGGTACAGCTGTTGCTCTTCGTAGACTTTCTGTTCCACGTAGGCCTCTCGCTCCTGAGTCGCTTGCTGTTCCTTGTAGGCCTGTCTGTCCCGGTAGGCGTGCTGTTCGTGGAAGGCCTTGAGCTCCTGAATCGTAGCGCGGCCCTGTACCTCATCTCTGCCGGGCAGCACTTTGTGAAGCGACTGCCGCTTGGGTGGAGGATTGGTCCTGGGAGGAGGGGGAGGAGGGGGTCCAGACTTGCGACGCATGGGCACATAGGCTCTGGGGGAATGCTCGGGGCTGTACACGAGCTGTTGCTGCGGAGGTTGCTGTGGAGGCGGAGGAGCTGGAGGCTGGGCAGGGGCTGGAGCCGAGGGAGGCGCCGCAGGAGGCGTATCATTGAACTGGATGGGTGGGGGCGGAGGAGGCGTCATGGGCGGAGGCGGGATGTGGTCGGAGGAGGAGGAGTACGTGAGGGAGGAGGCGTTTTCTTCTTCGGCACTGCTGCTCTGCGCGTCGCTGGGGCTGCTAAGCTCTGGGGCCACGAAGCCCCCGTTCTCCTCCTCATCCTCTCCCAGGTTGTCTTCCTCTTCGTCTTCATCCTCCTCGTCTGGAAAGCTCATCTGGACAACATCCTGGCATTACCATCAATTATATTGAATTATAATCAGTTACACGCCAGCAAGCCTCATTCCCACACATTATTGATATACGTTGACAGCGGTTCTATAGGAACTATGCTGGATGAGCACAAAAACAGCACTTTTTAGGTAGATACGTTTTTATAGATACGATTTTTACAGGAATGATAAGACACATCTGTATACTAATAATCATGATATTACTTACTTACTTAATCACTTGACGATTAGTTACTCTTGCATCTTCTAAGGCAAAACATGATTTTGATTGGTTGCTCCTGGGACATGCCAGCCTACCTCTTCGTAGTCATTTTCAGGACTAAGGAAGTCGTCGACGATGGCCACCCTCTGTCCCAGCTGCTCACTCAGGGCGTCTAGGAAGCGGTCGGTGTCTTCTGAGCGGGGCGGTTTGGAGAAGGTGTAGCGCCGCTTGCTGCTGCGATGTGCCAGGGGGCTAGGTGGGTAGTCGGCGGTCTCGGGCGGCGAGGGAGGGGGGCTGTCCAGGCTAATGTAAGGGTTGGAATCTGCGCTGGTCTGGGCGGGCAGAGCTGAGCCGTAGAACGGGGTGGCCGGGGGACTGGGCATCGGTTCTGGCCATGATGTTTGTGGTGGGGGGCCCTTCCGAGTGCCTGCAAGAGAGCCAAAACAATAGACATTAACAATAGACAATATTTGACGTGACAACTCAATCTGTACCTTGATTTTAATTTAGCAAAACTACACTCCAACCCATAATGACCATAGGAGTCTCGACACTTTTATTCAGAGATCCAGCAATCTAAACAATAATGGTGTGCTTTTGCTAGCCGTGCACATCTACGTATATTACATGGCGTGACCAGAAATAAGTTGGAGGAGAAATTGAAGAAAGACATCGATCCGGCTTTGTTACAACCACGGCTGCCGGCTTAAAGACGGAACAACAATGCACCCCCATTCCGAGGCACAACATTCCCGGCTGGAAAAGGCTCGGTAAAAGGTGCCAAAATTATGTTCCATTTGCCCTTTTTCCATGAACTGAAATGTGTCAGTCAAGTGTCAAGTGGACAGGTCTTGAGGCCGTGACTGTGTGAATGCTCTACCTGTGTTGGCCAGCATGGTGGGGGAGGCGGTGCGCGAGACCGCCTCCAGTTCCAGCAGACTGTCTGGGGTGGGCGGAGGGCGGCTCTTCAGGCGACTTGGAACCTCTTTGACGAGATACCATCGTTCTTCCAGCTCGGCGTACACCAGCTGACCAAGGCTGGGCGAAGCAAGTGCCGGGAAAGTGTTTTGATTCCAGGCTGTATTCATTAGCAAGAGGCTTTTTAACCAGAAATGTCTGGGGGATCAGTTGAATTCAAATGCAGGTCAATTAAGGAGCAGATAGGGCTTACTTGAGGTAGGCTTTTGGGACCAAGGAGGACCTTTTCAGCTGGTGGGTTGAACACCCTAGCTCCTACACTATCCTGCCCCCTAATGGCTACAAAAGAGTTTCAAAAAGGTTCATACTGGTCGTGTTTATCTATGCATTTGTGTGGGGTTCTTTTTCTGGGGACGTACATTGGTGAGGTTGTTGGGGGTCTCAGGCAGGGAGGTGCCGTCCCCTGACTGTCTCTCCCCCGGGGCCAGCCTCATGCCTGTCTCCAGGGCTGGCTCTACGCGGAAACCTGGGGACCAGACCAAGGTCTCAGTCAGTCAGCACCGTGGATAGGACCAGTATCCATCGACATGGTAATGACGATGGATGCTGATCCTGTGATTCAGTGACTAATTGATAAGAACTGCTGAAAAGTAGGAATCAAAGCAATGTTTCCTATACCAATTACAACTAATAATGTAGAACAAATCATTTGAAGTCATAAATATGTTTTGCAAACTTTATAGTGGTAATGAATGCCTTTGTTTGTAATGGGATTACAAAAAGCGTAACAATACAGTTTTCATCAAATTCAGGGGCAAACATTCATATTAAAGATAAGATAGAAAGGTATTTTTTGATTTTAGATTAGATTTTTAACTTCGACACAAATCATTTTTCAACGGTAAGGACTGCGAGTCAAACCATTGCGATGATCACGATGATGATGGCAACAGTGATGATGATGAGGATGATGATGATGAGGATGATGATGATGATGATGATGATGACGATGATGATGATGAGGACCAACGGTATCAACGGTAACACCGCCAACTGGTCACAGCTCTAGAGGGCCCCGTACCCATGCCCAGGTGCGTGCCTATGACCAGGTCGTCGGAGCTGCGGCCCCGGACGCTGCTCCGGTACGTGGTGCCGGTCACCCTCATGGAGCTGCTCCGCCGGTGGGGCTCTGGGGCCACGTCGTGCTCCGGGGGCGGAGGGGGCGGCGGGGGCGGAGGGGGAACTGGAAAACCCGTGGAGGGCATTGGTGAAAGCGAACGAGGTGAGTCAGGTCAAATGAAATTGAAAAAAAAAAAAAAAGCGAAGCTAAGCAAATTTAATGTCAAGTCAGGTCAAGTCATCAGTCAAGTCAGTGTCAAATCAAGTTAAGTGATTTCAAGTTTAGTCAAAATGAGTCATGTCAGGTCAAGTCAATTCAAGTCAAGTCAATTCAAGTCATGTCCAGTGAATTCAAGTCAGGTTAGGTTAGGTTAGGTCACTAAAGCCAGCTCAAGACAAAGTCAAATAAAAAAGTCAAGTCAAGTGAATTTGAACTCAGGTAAATTCAAGTGAATTCAATTCAAGTCAAATCAGGTCAGGTCACTGAAAGTCTCCAAGGGCTTTGAGACTGTAAATGAGGTCTGCAGCAATACCTGCGCAGTCTAGTCTTCTGAATCACCCATTTAGCAGACATCAGCTGACCCCAGCCCTCTCCGAATGTTCTTGTGGCCTTCTTACCTTTAGTCACACAGGGCGGGCTCTTCATAACACACCCATAGGCTACATGTACACACACACACACACACCTGGAGAAGCTTTGAAGCCGAGGAAGCGAGTGATCTTGCTCTGACAGTGCTCCTGCTCCTCGTAGGTGAGCAGCTGGTAGATGAACTGCCAGATGACCTGCTTGGCCGGCGTGTCCAGGACCGGGAACGCATCCACGATCAGGGTGTCAACGTTCCTGCTGACGTGGCCACGCAGAAAATATAAGAACACATAACGAAACAACTTAACACTCAGGGGGAGACTAAGAGATATTTAAGTGTGTATTTAAGTGGGAAGAAGAGAAGATTTTCATCTTAATTTGTTCTGTTAAACAAATAATAGATAAGCTAGAACTGTCTGGTAAGCTCAGAAAATGATCACTTGACTGTAGGAAAACACAACACTTATGCAATATCACAACGTTACGATCCGAAGTCTAAGACCATATCATATCACGATATGGATTTCCAGCATAATATCCAAATATTGTCCGGCCTTGCCTGCGGGGGCTCACCTGTGCTGGAAGAAGTTCTCCAGGGCCTTGCAGATGGTGTACCTCTCCTGGAGGGTCAGCAGGTGCTCCAGCTGCTGACTGAAGGTGCGGCCGTGCACCCTGATGCTAGGAGGAAGGATGTCGGCCACCCACTGCAGGGAGCTGAGCACCGGGGAGCGGGAGCCCTCCAGGGACGGACCCCCGCCGCCACCACCTCCACTGCCTCCTCCACCCACCAGGTCCTGCTGCTCCAGCAGGGTGAAGGTGGCGGGGCCATCCTCCACCACCAGCGTGGGCATGGCACCGCTGCCCTGCAGCATGGACACCACCTTCTCGTGGGAACACGGCCAGCTGGAGAGTCACACACACACACACACACACACACACACACACACACACACACACACACACACACACACACACACACACACACGGGTCATAAACCACACGACGCACATGTTGAGACACACACAAATACCGACACACACACACACACACACACACACACACAGCACACACACACACACACACACACACACCCACATGCACACACACACAAGCACACACACACACACACACACACACATAAGCATCCATCTGGAAGAGGCTCTTGTTTTCAGAGAGAAGCTGCTATCTCTGAAATTCAGCTGTGTCCTCCAAACGACATTATGTTAATTCATCATTATCTCACGCATGAGTTTGTGGATACGAAATTGAAACCACAAGAATGTGAATACGTGAATATCTTGCTCAGAACTCATATATTTGCATGTGCTTTCCAACTAAAACTTGTGACAAACTTGGATATTGTACACAGGGTGTATCTAGCCATACAGATGTGTTGTAGACACATCAAGCCAAGCTAGGCTGCCCATCTCTCCCCAGACCAGATCTAACTTGCCTGTAGTGTGTCCATGTGAAGTCCCAGCACCTAACACAGCACCTCTGGATCCCTCTGCTGGGACTGGGGCCTATTTAAGGTCAGACTGGGACCTATTTTATTGTTCATCCATTAAAGCAGACACTTTTATCCAATGCGACCTACAGTGAGTTCAGATGCACATCATAACATCTGGCTGGTAGGACACCTGCAGGCCATTGTTGTACACTGAGGGTTGAAGAGAGGAGATTGGCCCTCACCTCATGTCCAGTCCGTTCAGAAACAGAATGCGGTCCCCTGGTTTCAGACCCGCCTTGTCAGCTGGGCTACCTACAGAGAGAGAGAGAGAGAGAGAGAGAGAGAGAGAGAGAAGAGAGAGCGCAAGAGAGAGAGAGAGAGAGAGAGAGTCAGGGTTAGGCGCCATCTTGCTCAAGATTCAAGACTCAAGTTTCAAGAACTTTATTTGTCACATACACATACAAGATATGCAGTGAAATGAAAAAGTGCCGATGCTCAGCCGAATGTGCAAAAGAATGCTACAGATAACATGAACTGGAGGGATCAGAATCTGAATATCTACAAATATCTTACAGTGAAAAAAACAAAACAAGCAAGGGAACTGAGAAAATAACCTAAAGACTCAAAGGATGCCTGGGCA
>PIJE02001179.1:64342-101842 GCA_002895965.2 Coryphaenoides rupestris | reverse complement strand
ACACACACACACACACAGATGTCAAGTCAAGTCAATTGTACTCGTGGAGCCCTCAATCACTAGTTAACCTCTTAGTCACTAGTTAAGGGTGCAGTAGGTGTGATTTGAGTTGTGTTGTAAAGAGATTTTGAAACTGAACAACCAACAAAAGGCCCCGCCCCCTCTCTGCTCCCGCCCTCCGTACGTTTCTCCGCCTTTGAGAAGTGTCGCGTTTCACACACCTGTGATTGACAGGCAAGATGGATTCCCGGAACCAATCAGGGAACAGTCAGGCGCAGTAAACTCGTAACGGATATTCTTACAGAACTATAGCTGATCGAATGTTATTTCTAACAAATTACACTCACACAAGAACTCCTAATAACGTTCCTATTGCACCGTTTAATGCTCTTATATTTAACCGACAGCACCTTTAACCCCCTTACTCAGGAGTTATGTTGAGCACTTAAGATATTAGCTGTAGTTAGCAGATACTGACCGCAAACGTGTGCCTTAGTTGCTTCTTAACTACTACTGATAGATGGATGTGCCATATAGTGAACTGAATAAAGAGACTGCATACTGCTTTCTATTTTGAGAAACGTTTTTCAGCTTTTTTTTTTGTTGTCATCGTTGCAGCCAGTGAAACGCAAAACCGACCTTGTTCCCGACTACTACTCCCGATGGATGTACTATAGTTAGCCGGAGAACTCTACGATACGATTTGTACAGTTAACAGGCAGCAAATTTGTATTTTAAGGACGCAGGAACAGTTAGCTGCTTCCCGTGTTTCCATCGCAGGCGCTAAAATGGAGGCCAGACACAGTTTACATTTCGAAAGTAGGGCACCTCGAGGATGCCGCAGCCTGACTCCGGCAAAAGTTAACTTTTGAAACGCCAGACGGGCATTCCCTGTTTGACGGACGGCTGTGACAGAGTGAGGGAGGGTGGGTGGGTTGCGGTATAGGAGAGGGTGAGGGCGGTGGGGGGTGAGGGCGGTGGGGGGGGGGGGTTGTTTCTGGAGGAAAGAGTTAACGTTTTCCGGCGGACGTCATCCACCAGTTGCCAGTCTGCTGGCCGCTCCTCGCTGGCCTCATTCTCCTGCTGCAGGGGAGGGAGCCAGGGTGCCCTACTCGCGGAGGACCACTCCAGTTCCATCATTCCATCTCCGTCTCTCCCCACCTCCATCACATCCGCTCAACAGTGGCTCAACAGCCGCAGCTCTGTGGAGGAAGGCCACTCCAGTCTGCGTTTCCATGATGTCATCTGCCTCTTGGGGGGGGGGCGGTAACCAAACCAAACCAAAACCGAGCGAGTATGGATATGAACTTGGGAAGCTAACAAAATAACAAGTTCCTTCAGGAAATCACTCACATTCCACTGTCACACTTTGGTCTGGTTAAGAGGGGTAAGACAGAAGTCGTAGTCGAGTTATTCTGCGGCAATTCCCAAATCACCCTGCCTAGGCCTCAAAAACTCATCTGCCGTAGACCGTATTCACCTGGCGGCCATATTGTTTAGGTGGGGGCAAATCTTCTAAACTCTCATTGGGAAAACCATCATAGCTCAATCAAAATGCTTTCTAAATGCTACCTGGATGGGAAAACTGAATGCAGGCCCAAAAAAATTATGAGAGTTTAGGTTTCTAAGAGGTTTATTCACCTAACAGACTAACCAATATGGCCAGTAGGGTATATAAGGTCTATTTTCTACAAGGCCACTCCTGCCAGTGGTATTATATCATATAGTTTTATATAAGCAAGTCTGTCATGGGTAGAATAGAAGGTAGGCGTTAACACCGATGGATTCTGGCGACTTATTTGCGGAAGCTAAGACGACATGATAATTTAATAGCCATGGAAGGGCGGTGGATGAAGGTCATGAGAGTACATGTTCGCTCGGACTTGAAGCAGAAAGGCCTTCAAAAGTGCCAATCAATGATTTTTATGAATTCATTCAATGTTAAACTTCCCCCCTGGAATCAACAGATCTCGAATCTGATCTTAAAATGTTAGCCTAATGATGGCCACCCTTCAAGTACTGTCCTCCAAGCTGTACTGTAGTTTCAAAAGTGTACCTGAATTGGGACACCCACACCCACCCACACACACCCATACTGTAGAGACACACACATTGCGGTTGCATGGCTGCTGCCCACAAGCCCTGTCTGGGTTGTTGCCACTGCCTTTCAGTGTGCTGTCACTTCATTTGTTCAGAAACTTTAGAAACTGGAACAGTAAAATAAAACAAATAAAACCGTCTTAGAGCTGCACATCTTCTGATCCACATGAATGAATACACAAAACAGCGACATAAAAAGAAATCATGCCAGTTGGGTGATTTGGGTGTTTCGTTCCCGCCCGCTCGGCTGGGACAAAACAGAATGATCGATGGAGCACTAGAGGTGTCTACATGCCGCCCGTGACCCAGATAGCCACCCCTGCGCAAAAGACACACCACGGCACGACAAAGGGGAGAGAGATGGACTACATTTATACAGCGCTTTACAGTATCGCCTCACATTCACCCATTCATACACCGACGGCGGTGCCAAACATGCAAGGTAACAACCAACACGTCAGGAGAAGTTAGGCGGCATCTTGCTCAGGAACAAGTCGACAATTAGCTAGTCTGAGCCCGGGGATTGAACCAACAACCTTCCTATTGCCAGACTACCGCGCTTACCTCCTGAGCTACTGCCGCCCAAGACTAAAAAGGAGGAAGGAAGAGGAAGAGGGCAAATAAGTAGATGTAGGTGAAGAAAAAAAAGAAGAAGAAGAGCAGGGGACTTACAGAAGTCCTTGGCGGCGCTCCGGGTGCCAGTCTTGGCGCTCTGGCGCAGCGAGAAGCGGCCCTTCCTGCTCAGGAAGCGCCTCATCTTGGCGCGGCTAGCGGCGGGGCAGGTGCCGGCCAGCCTCCCTCGTCGCCCCCCGGCCCGGGGGGGGTCTTTGCAGCCTGAGGGTGCCCGCTGACACCCCTCGGCTGCGCCTCACCTCACCACTCTGACCCCCAAAGCCCCCCCGACCCAAAAACGGGGGGTCCCGTCCCACCCGTCCCAACCCTACCCCTACCCTGAACCTGACCCTACCCTACCCTGAACCTGACCCTACCCTAGCTCAGCCCAAGCCCAGGCGACACAGGCGAGAAAGATCTGGCCTTCCTCCGAGGTCACATCTGTGGGCTGCTGAAAGTTACTTCCCCAAGCGAAAAAAACAGTCGATCAGAGCAGCGGTGGCCTGGAGGCGGAGGAGGAGGAGCAGGCATCAGGAGGACCAGCAGGAGGCCGGAGGCCCGGAGAGCTGGCAGCGAAGCGTCCGTGAGCCGGGCTCCCCATCCTGTCCTGGGTGGGACTGGTCCGGCCCCCAGCCTTCAGCCCTACCGCCCAGCGCTGAGCAGAAGAAAAACTGGGACACCCACTCTCTCTCTCTGCTCGCTCGCTTCTGATATGATCCTTTTGCCAGAAAAGGTACTGCGAAGCCCCATTTTTCTATAAATACCTCCCCCCGCTCCCTCTCTCTCTCTCTCTCTCTCTCTCTCTCTCTCTCTTTCTGCCTGCCACCCTCTCTCCCTCTCTGCCTCCCCCCTCTGGTTGGGTACCTCTCCCAGGGCCCGGGAGTGACCCAGAAACAGCGTGGTGTGGCGGCGTCCAGGGACTCCTCTGATTAAAGTGTCTGTATGTGAACTCCAGTACTGGAGCAGCGGATAGCAGAGAAATAGCCCGCGGCTCAGCTCAAGGTTACGTGAACGTCTGTTTCATGGGGACAGTATAGCGCCGGAGATGGAGAATGACTTGATTATGTAATTGATATGGACATGCTGGTGATAGCATGTGTGTATGTGTGTGTGTGTGTGTGTGTGTGTGTGTGTGTGTGTGTGTGAGAGAGACAAAGCTCATTCATAATTATGTATATCCCTACATATACCGCATATACAGTACCTGTCTATTTCTATCTATAATTATGTGAAGGCAGTTGGCCACCAAGATAGCACTCATGAGATACATTGACAGATCAGATAAGATAAGATAAGATAGAACTTTATTCCTCCCGATGGAAATTCTTATTAGACAGATTGATAAGATAGTTAGCTAGCAAGGAACAGTGTTTAGACATCTGATGTACAATCGGTTGCAAGTTTAAAAGATGCATCGAATTGAGATGTATTTTAGATCGTAAAATCAACTCGCTTGACAGATGTCAGAAAAGGCACAGTAGGAATTTTCCATTTCCCTCTAACCCATTTATTTAAATATATATATATATATAATACAGTTTAAAGAGGCTTTCCTGGCTGCTAAGCAGACAAACTATTAATAACTCACAGCCTGTGAAGATCTTTTTGTTTGTTAATTCGGGATCTTAAAACGCTCCAAAAATGTACAGCCCAAATCAATATCTTTATCAGTATCTATCATGTGTTCTGTTCAATATATTTTTGTCCACCCTGAACACATAGCATGAATATTTGTCATTATTGAGTGCGGTACGTTTGTACTGGTGCCTTGTAAAAGAATCCTGTGCAAGTGTGTGTGTGTGTGTGTGTGTGTGTGTGTGTGTGTGTGAGTATTTAGTTCCCTCTTCAAGTGTGTAGGCGTCAGGAGGGTCAGTGCGGTTGTCATCAGGACCCCCCCCCCCCCCCCCAACTCTCTCACACACATACACACACACACACACACACACACGACCATGACCCCACAGTTCTTGTCCTCTGGGCACCTGACTCTTGGTCACCCCTCCTTAAAGCAACACTGCATGCCACAGTAGAAGAAGAATGGTGTGTGTGTGTGTGTGTGTGTGTGTGTGTGTGTGTGTGTTTTTGGGGATATCACACAGGCGGTGACAATGACGTAGCTAAAAAGTGAGCCGCTATACTAATGCTATTTAATAATGCTTATTACTGCACAATTAAGTAATGTTAATTAATAACTAATTCATGCACCATAATTGTAAGTGTAAGTGTCAACGAAAGACCAACAAATAGTGATAACTACGTCACCATTTAGCGAGCCAGACAGATCTATAGCACAGGGAGACAGACGGATAAAGAAAAAAGGAAAGACAGAAAGGCAGAGATACAGGTCAGCTGAGATGGTCGAGCTTGAACCAGGTCAGGGCTGAGTGACATGACTGAGGGCATACAGGGCCAGGGCAGAGGTCAGAGGTCAGGGGTCAGGCGGTCAGTGTGTCTTTAGTAGCTGATCTCGGTAACCCCAACAACAGCTGAGTGCTGTAATGCAAGCGCTGTATTTCCATGGTTAACTTGGTTTGTTAATGTGTTTATATGTTTCTATGTTTTCATACGTTTTTATGTTAATACCCCACATAAACAAAAAGAAGCTAGTGTAGTCTACAGTGTTTCAACGAAGGATGATTTTAAACGTCATTATTCCTGATAAAAGTGAGATGGGCCCCAACTGTCAGATAAGCAAACTAAAAGACATAAGAAAATGAACACACATACACACACACACACACCACGCGAACCGACTTTGAATCTCAACTATGATAGTCAAGTTAAGTTTAATTTCACACCGGTGCCTTATAAGATTGGCTTTGAAAAATAATAATTATTATCCAAATAAAAAGTACAGAAAAGTTATTAACTCTTTACATGCATTCACAGTTTAAAAGTTACAATCCTAAAATGATAACATAAAATGACATGTCGGCCATTGTTGTTCTTCAGTTTCTGAGGATTTTGTTTGTTCTAAACCCAAGCCCTCTTGTCCGCAGCCTCGCTGGGGGGAGAGTTCTTCCCGGAGCTGGAGCTGGAGCCCACTGAGACCAGCTGGCCCTGTCTCCTGGTGCTGGCCGGTGTGAAGCTCTCCGGCCTTGGTGGTAGGCCGCCTCGCTCCGGGCCCGCTGGCTCTGGAGGCTTCTGCTGCTCGTGGAGGACAAAGTGTCCCAGCGGCGGCCCGGCTTTGGGCTTCGTCGAGGGCCTGACCTCTCCGGTGCTGTTGTGGTTCCACGGTGGGTTCTTCTTGTCCTCGCCGTCGACTCCGCCGTCCGCCTTGGCGAGCGTCGCCGCTCCGTACGCGGAGGGAACGGGTTTGAGGTCGCTCCCAAACTCGTTGCCCGCCATCTTCCCCTTGCTCAGGAGGAGGTTGGTGTCGTCCGTGCCGCTCCCATTGGAGAACACGCTGCTCTGCTCCCCTTTGCTCATCTCCTCCGACACCGACATCTCCCGCTTCCGCTGTAACCTCAGAGCCGCGCGGGCGCCGCCCACCAGGTCCGCCAGACTCAGCAGCACCGACAGCACGGCCAGGCCCAGCATGAGGTGGAGCATCAGGGTCTTCTCCGTGGGCCTAGAGACGTAGCACTCCACGCCCGAGGTGCACGGCGCCTCGTAGCACAGGAAGCTCTTGGGCACGGAGAGCCGGAAGAACAGGAAGTGGCCCGCCGCGAAGGCCGCCTCCCACAGGACGCGCGCCGTCACCACCAGCAGGTAGCCGCATCGGAAGCGCGGCACGGGGGGGTGAACCCACCGGGGGGCGTCCTCCTGTCCATGATGGGGACGAAATTGATGTTGACGAGGAGGTTGCTGCTGATGCTGATGATGGAGGAGGAGGAGGAGGTGGGAGCGGTGGGGCTCCGGCGGAGCCGCCGAGTCCCGCCGAGCCGAGGTTTCCACGCCACAGGAGCTTGTGGGCGACGTGCGTGGCGAACACGAGGTGCGGCAGACACAGCAGGAGGATGTGGAGCAGCCAGAGGCGGAACAGGGAGACGGGAGCCTGCAGGTCGAAGCAGATGTTGGCGCAGCCCGGCTGGAGGGTGTTGCAGACGAAGCGCTCCTGCTCGTCGCTGAAGAGGGTGAAGCCGGCCACCAGGACCACCAGCAGACGCAAGCCCACCATCAACACCCACCACGTCTTACCTTGGTGGGGTGGACGAAAGGGTTTCAATGAACGCAAGGAGAATATGTGCCCTTGTGTGGTGTACCGCATAAGTCAAAGCTTTGTTCGAAGTAATGTGGCACATTTTGAAGGACAAAGAGCATTCAATCAACAGGATTATATCCTCCTTCGCATATTCTGTGCAGGTGTGCAGATGATCAGAGAGTAGTCACTTACCCACGAAGGAGACGTTGTGGCCTGATGACAACATGGACCAAGTTCAGGGCGTTCATGTTTATTACCTGGTCAGCTAACAACCCAGACTCCAAAAGAAACCACCCCTCAAAATGACAATCAACGTCAAAAAGAACTTACTCTGATTAAAAAAGAAAATTCTCATTAACCAAATTCAAATATCCGGCAGGCTAGGCTGCTCGCACTGAGACACTTAGAATCAAGACGGTGTCACGGGCTGCTCAGTGCCCACACACACACACACGCCTACGACTGCTCAACAATGACACCTCTCAAGTACATTTCACTCATGCCAAGGAGAGGCAAGGAGCGAGAAAGGCAAGGAGCGAGGGGAGCTATTCTTACCACCAACCCCGACAAAGGCTGATGACGACCATCAATGCATAGCTGGCGTAGCTCGACGTCAATAAAACTTCACTGCAAAGCAAATAGTCCACTGGTGAGTTAGGGCCAGGAGTCAAGGATGGAAAAGGAATTCTCAATTCAGGGGAGGTTTTCGGTTCAACATGGCTGTAGTGTTTTCAATGCACGGGAAACGTGTTTGAAAGTAGTTTGAAATGAGTGAACGCGATTGCAGGAGGCCATGTGTAATTTCACTAAATAAATAACTTTTTCACCATTAAACCACCATTGGCTCAGTAATGTAGCCCCTTGAAAATATTTGTTCAGAACTGCAGCCAAGTCCCCCTTTCATCAGCGCCAACATTTTAGGAAGGGACAACTTGGGATGACTGAAAGTTGGAAAATGTCTGGATGGCTCGTCATAAGCCAACAGTTTGTGTGCCTTTGTCATAGCTGTGTCCTTTCAGCAGACTCCTTTCTCCTCGTTTATAGAAAATGTCCAAGTAGCCTGCAAACCTACCCATGTACCCCTAGGGGGCCCCCGTGATCCCATTAGAGAAACCAGATTGCATGGAACAAAGTGCATGAAACACTATAATAAACACATCATTAAGGAATACATTTACATTTAGCAGATGCTTTTATCCAAAGCGACTTGCAAAGACTTATAAAGGAATACCAATATACTTCTCAGAAACACTTATTATCAAAACCAATTTATTTTGATATCCAGTAGATTTGGGTTTGTTACACAACACTTGGTGGTACAGATGGTATGCAGCAATAACTGCACACTAATCTCTCGTCTTTCTGTCTCACACTCACACACACACACACACACACACACACACACACACACACACACACACACACACACACACACACACACACACACACACACACACCACACACACACACACACACACACACACACACACACACACACACACACACACACTTTTGCTTCGTTGCCGTTCTGCAATATGGATTCCAGAAGCTGGACATAAAATAATAGGGCAACAGACTCACAACGTTCAAATGATGACCAGACCACTCAGCTAACATTTTGTTTGCTTGTACCAAGACCCTGTAAAAACCCTTGCACACAGTGTTGTCATGCAGATCTTACTTGGTGACATGATTCAATAAAAACCGATGATGAATTCCCCCTCCAGACAAAAAAAAAGGTAAGTTAAACCTAAGTCTCCACTAAGTTTACACACTAACTAACTCCCAGGGCGAGTGCAGACAGCTAGTCTTAAGTAGCTGTGTGGTTACACCGTGTGAGTCCATAGGCCCCATGTCTTTTACACAACTACCATTTTAAAAAAACAAGGTTGGGCACCAAGTTTAATTAGATTTCTTCTTGAAAAAAACATCTTCCCAGTCAGAAAATTGGACTGATGATGCACGTGAAAACTAAAGAAACGTCCAAAAACATTACATCTCTGAGGACCACACTGAAGGTCTATTAAACTGCAACGAAACTCACCAAGAGGGGGGGGGGAAACTAACCAGGCTACCTCAATTGTCAAGCGATCTGTAAAAATAAAACGGAAACAAAGTAGTAGTATTAGCTGTGTCTGTGCCGCTGATACAATTTCAATACTTTTTGGTTGAAAATAAAAAAATTACACCATCCTCAAGAATGGCACCGCCATAAAACCGATGCAGCTCCTGTATGTGGTGTATCGTTTGCATTGAAAAGACGAGGACTCGCTAGTATGCACACGCAAATCCTCAGAGGAAATCAATCCCGACCAAATGTCTCACAAGCTTTTTTCATTGCAAATAATAACATTTAGAAAAAAAAGACAACTCCCATTCTCAGATCTCACAACAAAAAACATACTTTACCAGTCTTTGCTATGACAGTTCAAGCTTATAAATACTTTGGCCTCATTTGACAGCGCCAGAGGACCGTCACCCACGACTTTTCACAGCATTGGTGTCCCAACGGTCCCGCTGGTCGTCGATTTCATTGTCTCTGTGGGCTCACACCACCACCGTCTGTATCTCCACCTCCTCCGTTGCCGCCGAGAGGATAAACTCCTCCGCCTGCAGTGGCTGCTCCATCACCTGCACGCTCTGCTCAATGGCGGCGGCGCCGTCGTCGTCGTCGTCCGTGCACTCGGCGGCGGTGGTGGTGGTGGTCACCATGGTAACGGTGCTGTCCGCCGCGGCGCCGCCGTTGGCCAGCAGGGTGCCGTCGCTGATGGCGCTGGCGAGCGTCATGGCGACCTGCTTGGTGAGGCTCTCGGGCGTGGCGATGGTGATGGTGTCGCCGCAGTCCGAGATGGACGCCACCTCCTCGCTCTGGCCCGTGTTGCGCACGATGATCTGACGGCCGGCCGTGCGCGACTGGCTGACGATCTCCTGCACCACGCGCATGATCTGGCTGCCCATCTGGGGAGGGGGAGGTGTGGTGTGATTCAAGATTCAAGAACTTTAATCGTCACGTACACATACAGGATGTGCACTGAAATGAAAAAGTGGCGATGCCAGGCGGAATGTGCAACAGAACAAATCAGAGAAACCAGAGAATCAAATATCCACACTATTTACAGGCTTTACAGGACAAGGAGCAGGTTTTTGGTTGGTTTTTATTAAATATAAGTCCAGATTTTTTGGAATATAATAATAAAAGTAAAAATAATAATAAAAAAGTAGGCATATCAATATGAGGAGATGCAACTCAGATTGCTCCGTCAATATGTGTTGTTTTAGGCTGCGGTCTTGGCCAGGTCGCTATTGAAAAAGACTTACATGTCTCAGAGAGTACCATCTGGTTCAATAAAGCGAGAAACAAAAGACTGTTTTCTGAACTAAGTTGCTCAGTGGAGTGGAAGATGTGTCAACATTTAGACCACGAGGAACAGTCCTCGTCGTTTTACAGCCCGCTTATTTGGTAGCCATAGAGTTGAGGAGAGACGAGAGCAACGTCCAGATCTAGCCATGGTTCAGGTAGCTACGGTTATGACCCAATTACTCAATGACGGGGTGTGCACGTGTGTTTCCTGTGCGTGTGCATGTACGTGTGTGTGTGTTTTTGTGGGTGCGTGCATGTGTGTCCAAGCTGACCTGATTCTCGGAGGCTTGGATGATGGTGACCTCTTCTCCCTCCCCCGCTGGAGTCTGGAGGAGGAGGAAGCAAGGGGAGTGAGTAATGAGATCGCCAGTGTGTCCGACCAGACCGGGGGGGCGGGGTACGACTGACTGCCACAGAGGAGGATCACGCTCCAAAATGACTTATTATTAGACTTATTATTGTTATTAGACTTATTATTGTTATTTTAGAAAAACGAGGGGGAAAAAAACACTCCTCCTCAAGTACCTGTGTTTGTACAAATGTAAAATCGGCTTTACATGGATGTGAAATTGATTTACGTGTACAAATGTACAAATCGGGTTTTGGCAAATGTAAAAACCGTGACACCACCACGGCCACGGCGCACTCCTCACCCCGATGATGTACTCCTGGGTGTCGGCCACCACGGAGGAGAACTCCACCAGCACGGTGTGGGGGTCCTCTGAGATGATGGCGGCCGCGGCCAGGTTGTCCACAGACTCCTGCACCTGCTCCTCCTCCACATCCACATTCACCTCCAACTCCACCTCCTCCTCCTCCTCGCCGCCGCCATTGTTGTCATGCGGCTCCTTAGGCTCCTCCTCCTTCTGACACCCACCTGGACGGGAACAACAGCAGTAATCCGTTGATTCCTTAATTCTTCGTTTTGGAATCGGAATTGCTTCCATTACAAAAACGCTCTGCTCACGCGATAGAAATGGAAATGGAAAATATAGTAAATGCAAGTAAAAAAATATTAAACACAAATACATACAAATGTGCAAAAACGTGATTTAAAAATGAAAACAATCAAACGTATAAAAGTGTGCCTATATACACAAAACTGTACATAGAAAACACTACACAATACAAATACACTATATACTACAAATATATAAAAAAAAAAATACATATTGCACATGAAATTGCACGTTAATTGAACATTGAGCATGTAAAGTGGATTTCAAGTCACAAGTCACAAATCTGCACGGCTTGAATGCATCACGTGAACGCATGAGGCGGTCGGTTTTGTTTCGTTTCCTGACCTTTGGCGCGCAGGTGGCGGTTGAGCGTGCCGTGCTCGGCGAAGCCCCGCCCACAGCGCGTGCACTTGTAGGGCTTCTCGCCCGTGTGGTGGCGGATATGGCGCACCAGGGAGCCCTTCTCCCGGAAGCCCCGCAGGCAGAACTGGCACACGAAGGGCTTGTTCTCCGCGTGGGTGCGCAGGTGCACCTGCAGCGCATTCTGAACACACACACAGACACACAACAGGACTTGTTTGTGCGTGTGCGTGAGTATAAGCGTGTGTGTCTTAGCAGACAATGGTTGGGGGCAAGTCTAGTGGTTTGACCTAATAAACATTATAGTGTATAGTATCATTTTTAACGTCTAGGTGCTATATATATATATATATATGTATATACATACATACATGATAAAAATAGATAAAATGCAGTTAAAACCATTTAAACCAGAAATCCAAATGCACAATACCAATACCATCTAAAATTCTGCATCATTTGGATTAAAACAATCTGCTAAATCATGAATGAAACTGTGACGCGTGTGTGTGTCCACATGCACGCTACCTTAGTCTTGTACGCCTTGTTGCACTTGGTGCAGTGGTACGGCCGTTCATCCGAGTGGGCACGCATGTGCTCCCGCACGTGCCCGATGGTCTTGTAGAGCTTGCCGCACTCGCCGCACTTGTAGCGCCGCTCGCTCACGTGCACGTCCATGTGCTTCTTCAGCAGGTAGCCTGTCAGGAACTCCTTCTGACACAGTGTGCACCTGAAGGGCTTGTAACCTGTGGGCAGGTTGGTGGCGGGAAACATGTGTTCAACTATTGTATTAGGGACCACCAAGTTTACCACCAGGTGTGGCCGTGATTAGCCATTCCACGTGGTTTCAAAAACCGATTCATATTAAATTGATTGCAACGTGCAGCCCTACTATACAGTGACAGAGTGTGCCCGGCGGGGCTGTGTTTACCCGAGTGGCCCTTGATGTGAAAGCGCAGGTAGTTGAGGCCCTTGAAGGCGCGGTTGCAGTGCGGACATTTGTGCAATTTGGACGACTTCTGAAACTCGTCTCTGTCCGACATTTCCTGAAGAAAAACAAAAAAAACAAAGGGCGACGTGTTGGTTTTGAGATGGGACGAATCCGCCATGACACACATCAGCATAACCGACAACCGACGACGCAGGGAAGATGCAGTCCTCCGCTTGCATGTCGTAAACAATAACTGGTAGACTAATGAAAACACACACACACACACACAGACTCACTTCCTCCTCCTCCTCCTCCTCCTCCTCCTCCTCCTCCTCCAACTGCATCTCGACATACTCCTCGGTGACGTGGATCTGCTCCGAATCAGGGTCGACAAAGACCACTTTTTCGGCGATCTCGGGTGACATGTGTTCGTGTGGCTCCTCCTCCATGACCGCCACCATCACTGCCGATGTTGTCGTCGCTGCCGCTGTCGTGGGCACTTCTGCCACTGACATGGTGGTGGATGTGGTGGTGGTCTCCAGGCCGATGCCAGAGTTGATGATGGCCTGGCAGATGAGGTTGTCCCCCACGGGCCCACTGTCAGCTACCAGAGACTGGACAGGTAGCTGCTCCACCACCTGGCCACAAGGGGCACCGTCGACATTGTTCAGTGGTTGTCATGGTAGCATTTAGCAGCTACTTTTACCCAAAGAGCATCTGTTTGTGTTTGTTGGTGTGTTATCTTGGGGGGTTGTTTTCTTGGTTGTTTGAGGGGTTGTTTTCTTGGTTTAGATTATTTTATGCACTGATTTTAAGATTTTTAAACTAACAGGTAATCGTCATAATAATAACAATAAACACGTGTACAGTACATCGGTCACTGCTTCTGCAATGGTCAATGTTTCTCTGTAATGGTCCCTGACAAAATTTTTATTTTATTTGCATTTAAAAAAATCGAATCGTGATCCCAAGGATCAAAATTCAAAAGAGAATTGTGAGAGAGTGAAACCCGACAGGTTGGGACTCTGACGTGTGTCAACATAGTAGACCTACCTGCTGCTCCTCCACAGTGAAGTGCACTTGGTGTATCAACTCAGGGTCGTCCTCGGGCGGGTGGGGCTTCATCACCACCACAGTTTGTAGGCCTGCTGGAGAAGAGCACATTGATGCACAATGTTGGCACATTGCAAAACAATCCGCGTGTACAAAAATATGGACAATTAATAGTTAATATCAATCATTTTGCATGTCATCGTTCTGTCTCACTACAACATGTAAAAGCCCTGTGAGAGTGCGACTGACAATAAAAACAATATACCGTCGGCCCCACAGACAACACCTAAACACAAAGAACCGTGACCTTTCTGAGCGCCGTCCTTGCCGACCAGGATCTCATTGTACTTGTGGAACCGGATCTTCTCCGTGCAGGGCGTGATGGACTTGAGGTGCCTGGTGAGGGCGCCAGACTCTCGGAAGGACAATCCGCACAGGACACACCGGTATGGACGCTCGTCTGGGGAGACGGAACACGCATGCATTAGCCCCGGGGATTGAACCAGCAGCGACGTTCCCGCAAATCGCCCATGTACGGACGTCAGGTGACGAGGTGGGGTCCTCCATGCAGAAGGTGTCACTTCCTGTACCTGTGTGGCGGCGATAGTGGCGGATCAGAGAGCCTTTGGTGCGGAACGCAGTGGTACACAGTTCACAGTTGAAATTCTTCTGCTCGCTGTGGGTGTTCAGGTGGGTCCTCAGGATGTTGGTCTGGCGAGGACAAAGACAAAAGGACCAGACATGTTAGTGAAGCGTGGGGGGGGGGGAATGCAGGTAATTCAATAAATAAATAGATAATAATAACCACATGGTAAAGGCTATTTTTGTATCCTCTGAATCAAGTACAGTACTCGCTAATTTTATGAAGAACTTTCGTGCAAATAATAGAACAGCCTGGTAAGTTCAGACAATGACATCGCATAACTGTAATGCAGCCTTTATAACCAGGAAAGGACAACACTTATGCCATATCACCATATTATGATATCCAAAATCTAAGACGATATCTAGTCTCAGATCACAATATCAATATCGAATCCATATATTGCCCAGCCCTAGTGTGGTTCTGCATCTGTGATTCTGAGCATTTGGTGACTTTTATCATGTAACGATGATGTTGTGAATATCTATGCCGACCTCCTTAACTAGTCTGTCATAAATTAACCAGTCGTCCCAATGTCGCGTTAAGATTTTTGGGGAGGTGCACCCACGGCAGCATAATTGTCCTCTATGGCGATTCGAATTATTCGAATTATAGGTTATTTGGTCAAAAGACGAACGTGTTCAACAACTCACGGTCTTAAATGTCTTCTCGCACACATAACAGACGTATCGCCCCTCCCCGTTCACTTCGTACGCTTGCTTGGAGTGCTCCGAGGCGTCCGAGGAGATCTGCAGCTTACTGCGGTTGGCTGCCTGCACGCTGGCCTTCGCCGAGGCGGTTCTCCTCCGCTGTCCTCGGCCCAACAACACACCCGGCCCGCCTGCAGGAACAACACACGACCAACACACGACGTGATGAGATGACAACGTGGGGTAGATAGGGTGTTTTCATCGCAACCCCAAACGGTTTCCAAATAATTGCGATGGAGAAGACTCACCAGTGACATCGACTTTCTCTGAAGATGGGTCATCTGAAGACGCATCCTCGACCCCCTTTCTCACTTCTGTGGAGGCTGTTTCACTGACTGCCAATACCTTTCATCAACAACAACAACAACATTTGCACCAGTAGACAGTAACAGACGTGGGACTGCAGCAGGATCGTCATGATGGGACGTTCGTTACCTCTTGCGTAGCAACTGTGGCGCCGGCGGCCTGTCCGTGGGGCTCCGGCGGCCGCCTGCAGCAGCTCTGCAGCAGCTTGTGTTGAATGAACGCGTCGAGGGTGGAGAACTCCGACTGACACCGACCGCACTTGTGCACATCTTCATCTGAAATGTCGTGTAGCGAATGACAAGACAAGAGTCAAGCTGGTGTGACGTGGTCGTTGTGTTTTTTTTTATTGACATACACAGAGGACAGGACCTGCGGTAGACGCAAGTAAAGCGTGAAAGTAAACACCTGCTTACATCGCCCTACGTGTGGCTAGCTTGGTGGCCGCTAAGCTGGCCCAGCTCTAACACATGAGCATGGATAGCAGGTTATCTATACACCTAACCATAAAGTAGCTGGTCAGCTTGGTACTCTATACCACATAACACATTGGGTAGCTGGTATCTATACACCAATAACCATATAGTAGCTGGTATCTATGCACATAACCATGGGCTAAGCTGGTATCTATACACATAACCATAATAGCTGTTAAAGTATCTGTTCAACAATAAAACACATCATGTATATTCTGGCTCTAAAGAATGTCCAGGTCTTCACAATCTATATACGCTATACGCTTCTTATTTATTATTATTATTATTATTATTATTTGTATTTGTATTTATTTATTTATTTATTTTCTACTGTTTATTTCTCTATTGTTTATTAATCTATTGCTATGCAACCTGGCACAAGAATTTCCTTCGGGATCAATAAAGTTTGATCTTATCTTATCTTATCTTATGAGACGTTGACTGCTAAAAAGTGTGCCAAAGTAAATTTCAATCTCTCAATATTGATCTTGACCAGTTACGTCTTCAGTAGGCTACACCATGGAAAAGACATTATATTAAAAAAAACGTGTTGCTAAATAATAAGATAAGATAAGATATAACTTTATTAATTATTGTGCCAGGTTGCATAGCAATAGAATAAAACAATCGAGAAATAAACAGTAGAATAATAAAAAATAAAATAACAGATTTACAAATTTACAGTCTAAGTATAAAAATAGAAAAATATAGGTAAGATAAGATATTCAGTCATCAAAACAATTTGGCAATAACTAAAGTGTAATAATAATAATGGTAAGAGGAATTGCACATATTGCACATGATATAAAGAATATTATGAATATTGCACATAATGATGAAAGGTAATGTAGCATGGTAATATTGCAAGGATAATATTGAGAAGAAATATTGCACATGATGATGAGAGGAGATGAGAGGTAATATTGCAAGGTAATATTGATATTGCACATGATATTGAGAGTATTGCACATGATGTTGGGTAGTAATATTAATATTGCACATGATATTGGGAAGTAATAATAATATCGCACATGATATTGAGAATATTGCACATGATATTGGGTAGTAATATTAATATTGCACATGATATTGAGAGTATTGCACATGATGTTGGGTCGTAATATTAATATTGCACATGATATTGAGAGTATTGCACATGATGTTGGGTAGTAATATTAATATTGCACATGATATTGAGAATATTGCACATGATGTTGGGTAGTAATATTAATATTGCACATGATATTGAGAATATTGCACATGATGTTGGGTAGTAATATTAATATTGCACATGATATTGAGAAAAATGCACATGATGTCGAAAGGTAATATTGCACATGAACACACAAATCATTTTGAATAAAAGTCAGATTTGGTAGTTTATTAACGCAGTAATACAATAATACAACAACGGGGGGATTCATATGACAAAATCTATGTATATGTATAAATATCTAATGTAATATCTCATGTAGATGCATTGTATGTGACAATAACGTGAGTGATCTGTGTCGACTCGGGTCTCAGTTGTTGTTGTTGTTACGACTGCGACGTCGTAAACGCGCCATGTTGCGACAGGGACGGAGAATCCAAACGACATGAACGTAGAAAGTGATCATACGGCAGAGAAACAGAGCGGCCGAACGGATCACGGCAACGGCACCGCCATCGCTGTCCAAACAACGACTCTCGGAGACGAAGGTTCGGCGACTCGTACAACAAGAAATAGACTTAATAACAACAGCGTAGCCGTGGTTGTCAGGTTTTTTTTTTTTTAGGGTGGGGGCCTGCTACCTGCTAGCTAGCTAGCTATATCCCGGTTCAGCTAGGTTATGTGTGGATACCATGGTTATGTGTATAGATACCAGCTACCCATGGTTATGTGTATAGATACCAGCTACCCATGGTTATGTGTATAGATACCAGCTACCCATGGTTATGTGTATAGATACCAGCTACCCATGGTTATGTGTATAGATACCAGCTACCCATGGTTATGTGTATAGATACCAGCTACCCATGGTTATGTGTATAGATACCAGCTACCCATGGTTATGTGTATAGATACCAGCTACTTATGGTTATGTGTATAGATACCAGCTACCCATGGTTATGTGTATAGATACCAGCTTGGGGTGTCAAACTCATTTGAGGTTGAGGCCGGAACAGACCAAGTGCTACTCGGAGGGGGGCCGGACTAACAAAAAAAACACTTTTGATATGATTGAAGATGTCTTCTCTGTGCACTAAACAGCTTTTACTTTTAGAAAAACTAATGAAATTAGGCATTTACACAAGGCTAGGATCTGACATATTTAGGCAAACTTGTTTTATTCCTCTCTAATGTCGCTTCCCCTGTAACTTTATAATATTTCCATTCCCCCGATTTTTCACAACAGAATTTGTTGTGTGGGCGGGCCGCATCTGGCCCCCGGGCCGCATGTTTGACACCCCTGTGTGTGGATTCTCTCTACGCTTCACGACAAGCAGCCAAACAACGAGTCGCTTTACGGCAACAGCGGCAGCGGCAGCAGCAGCAGCAGACATGGCGTCCCACTTCAGCGGCGTTCTGAAGCTGGCAGATCTCGACGACTACATCACTCCTTCCCAGGTTCTGACATAACTAATATATAACATCTGATGACACGTTGACATGTTATTCACCGTGACGATGACATTGACAGCAGACTTGTCCAGACTGAGGGCACACGTGATCCTTGAGTGACTTGTCATACATATATATTGGTTGCCTCACAAACCTCCTGTCATCCAGTTAGCTGAGATAATATGACCAGATCTAGGTGAGATTGTAGTTACTTTAGCTGTATTCTGAGTATTCTGAGTTCTTAACCAGTTAATCAGTTCATCAGTTTGAGGCGCCATGTGTTTGCAAGGGTGTTGCAGTGCTGTTACTCAGCCATGACTCGGCATTGTGCTGACTTTGGCACTAATAAAACAATATTTTAATATTTTGTAAGTAGGATAGCTGTAACCATCTGAGTTGCACATGTATTTAAATACCTTCTTGTATTATGTATTTCCTGCTGGCATTTATTGAAATGCCCATTTTTTGTTGTTCCCAACCACGTGGGTACACTACACCAACTTGCATATTTTGAGCAAGGCTTGTTCTTTGAACCGTTAATATTGTATAATCCATCATAAATATCCGAGGAATTCACGTGTCGTTTTACCCAACAGGCATGTGTCAAACCCGTGAAACTAGAAAAGAAGCCAGGAGCATCTCTGTCCAAAATCCAAATAGGAGACGATGGCACCTACTTCCAAATCAACCAGGTAGGTCCAAGCTCCCAAGTCAAACCGTTTGAACCGACACAGCAACAGCGGCCAAATCTTGACGTGTTTTTAAAACGGAACCCTCTTCACGTCCCCAGGATGGCGGGAAGCAGAAGCTGGAGAAAGCCAAGATCACGTTAAATGACTGCCTGGCGTGCAGCGGCTGTGTCACCTCGGCCGAAAGCGTCCTGATCGCCCAACAGAGCAGTGACGAGATGATGAAGGTGCTCAACCACAACAAGGTACATGAGTCTCATTTCAACAGCAAGGTACATGGGTCTCATTTCAACAGTAAGGTACATGGGTCTCATTTCAACAGTAAGGTACATGGGTCTCATTTCAACAGTAAGGTGCACAAGTCTCCTTTCAACAGTAAGGTACATGGGTCTCATTTCAACAATAATGTACATGAGTCTCATTTCAACAACAATGTACATGGGTCTCATTTCAACAGTAAATGGATATGCGTATCCTCCTCTGGAGTTGGAAGATGCACAATCTGGATGGCAGCTATGCACTCACTCACGCATGTATTTCCTTTCCCGTGGCCCAGCTGGCGAGTCCTGAAGACAAGGTTGTGGTGGTGGTGTCGGTGTCGCCCCAGTCCAGAGCCTCCCTTGCCGCACGCTTCGGCATGAGCAGCAGCGAGACGGGCCGGAGGCTCACCGCCTTCCTCAAAGGCCTCGGTCAGTGTGTGAAAACCGTACAACCTGGCCGCTAAATACTCAATTCAATTCACAATGCATGCATTTGTCCCTTAAAGGGGCCCTATTATGCCACCAGTTGTGAGCGCAATCAGCCATTACAGGCTGTTTCAAAATTGTCACGTGACTAAAATTGTCATTGTGACGAAGTCACCTCGAAAGTGGGAGTGTCCACCTAGATGTATGCTGACTAGATCAGTTTACCAGTTGGTACAGTCCACTGGGTAGGCTGGTAGTCTATTCGACCCTTTAAGGGGAAATCTAAAGCAGGTGGTTTTGGAAACGACAAGAAAATGAAGTCGTAACGTGACGGAAATGTATAATATAAATATCATGTCATATTTAAAATATAATACACATGACACATTAAAACAACAGGTTAAAATCTCTATATGTAGACACACCTGTGTGTGATGTCTCTAGATGGTAGATTTTTTAACATGCTTTTAATGTCAACATCACACCCAGTGGTAAAATATAAGCCATTTTAAGAGTGTACACGTATGCCCCTTTTCCACGGTCACTGTACGAAGAAAGAGTGAATGGGACACTCATTCCTACACCTGAGGGACCATTTAGACATTTGGTCATGGACTATGTGATACCAAATAGTACCTGATATCAGGTACTACGTGCTAGTGGAAACATGCAAATACCGCCCACCCTAAAAAAAAAAAAACCTGACAACCACGGCTACGCTGTTGTTATTAAGTCTATTTCTTGTTGTACGAGTCGCCGAACCTTCGTCTCCGAGAGTCGTTGTTTGGACAGCGATGGCGGTGCCGTTGCCGTGATCCGTTCGGCCGCTCTGTTTCTCTGCCGTATGATCACTTTCTACGTTCATGTCGTTTGGATTCTCCGTCCCTGTCGCAACATGGCGCGTTTACGACGTCGCAGTCGTAACAACAACAACAACAACTGAGACCCGAGTCGACACAGATCACTCACGTTATTGTCACATACAATGCATTTACATGAGATATTACATTAGATATTTATACATATACATAGATTTTGTCATATGAATCCCCCGGTTGTTGTATTATTGTATTAATTACTGCGTCAATAAACTACCAAATCTGACTTTTATTCAAAATGATGTGTGTGTTCATGTGCAATATTACCTTTCGACATCATGTGCATTTTTCTCAATATCATGTGCAATATTAATATTACTACCCAACATCATGTGCAATATTCTCAATATCATGTGCAATATTAATATTACCATACAACATCATGTGCAATATTCTCAATATCATGTGCAATATTAATATTACTACCCAACATCATGTGCAATACTCTCAATATCATGTGCAATATTAATATTACTACCCAACATCATGTGCAATACTCTCAATATCATGTGCAATATTAATATTACTACCCAACATCATGTGCAATACTCTCAATATCATGTGCAATATTAATATTACTACCCAACATCATGTGCAATACTCTCAATATCATGTGCTATATTATTAATTTCATGTTACCTCTCAAATTACCTCTCATCTCTCTCAATGTCATGTGCAATACTTCTTCTCAATATTATCCTTGCAATATTACCATGCTACATTACCTTTCATCATTATGTGCAATATTCATAATATTCTTTATATCATGTGCAATATGTGCAATTCCTCTTACCATTATTATTATTACACTTTAGTTATTGCCAAATTGTTTTGATGACTGAATATCTTATCTTACCTATATTTTTCTATTTTTATACTTAGACTGTAAATTTGTAAATCTGTTATTTTATTTTTTATTATTCTACTGTTTATTTCTCGATTGTTTTATTCTATTGCTATGCAACCTGGCACAAGAATTAATACAGTTATATCTTATCTTATCTTATTATTTAGCAACACGTTTTTTTTAATATAATGTCTTTTCCATGGTGTAGCCTACTGAAGACGTAACTGGTCAAGATCAATATTGAGAGATTGAAATTTACTTTGGCACACTTTTTAGCAGTCAACGTCTCATAAGATAAGATAAGATAAGATCGAACTTTATTGATTCTTGTGCCAGGTTGCATAGCAATAGATTAATAAACAATAGAGAAATAAACAGTAGAAAATAAATAAATAAATACAAATACAAATAATAATAACAATAAATAAGAAGCGTATAGCGTATATAGATTGTGAAGACCTGGACATTCTTTAGAGCCAGATTATACATGGTGTGTTTTATTGTTGAACAGATACTTTAATTCAGGGGTGTCAAACTCATTTGAGGTTGAGGCCGGAACAGACCAAGTGCTACTCGGAGGGGGGGCCGGACTAACAAAAAAAACCATATGATTGAAGATGTCTTCTCTGTGCACTAAACAGCTTTTACTTTTATAAAAACTAATGAAATTAGGCATTTACACAAGGCTAGGATCTGACATATTTAGGCAAACTTGTTTTACTCCTCTCTAATGTCGCTTCCCCTGTAACTTTATAATATTTCCATTCCCCCGATTTTTCACAACAGAATTTGTTGTGTGGGCGGGCCGCATCTGGGCCCCGCTTGTTTGACACTCCTGTGTGTGGATTCTTCTCTACGCTTCACGACAAGCAGCCAAACAACGAGTCGCTTTACGGCAGCAGCGGCAGCAGCAGCAGACATGGCGTCCCACTTCAGCGGCGTTCTGAAGCTGGCAGATCTCGACGACTACATCACTCCTTCCCAGGTTCTGACATAACTAATATATAACATCTGATGACACGTTGACATGTTATTCACCGTGACGATGACATTGACAGCAGACGTGTCCAGACTGAGGGCACACGTGATCCTTGAGTGACTTGTCATATATATATATATATATATATATATATATATATATATTGGTTGCCTCACAAACCTCCTGTCATCCAGTTAGCTGAGATAATATGACCAGATCTAGGTGAGATTGTAGTTACTTTAGCTGTATTCTGAGTTCTTAATCAGTTCATCAGTTTGAGGCGCCATGTGTTTGCAAGGGTGTTGCAGTGCTGTTACTCAGCCATGACTCGGCATTGTGCTGACTTTGGCACTAATAAACAATATTTTAATATTTTGTAAGTAGGATAGCTGTAACCATCTGAGTTGCACATGTATTTAAATACCTTCTTGTATTATGTATTTCCTGCTGGCATTTATTGAAATGGCCATTTTTTGTTGTTGCCAACCACGTGGGTACACTACACCAACTTGCATATTTTGAGCAAGGCGTGTTGTGCAATTCTTTGAACCGTTAATATTGTATAATCCATCATAAATATCCGAGGAATTCACGTGTCGTTTACCCAACAGGCATGTGTCAAACCCGTGAAACTAGAAAAGAAGCCAGGAGCATCTCTGTCCAAAATCCAAATAGGAGACGATGGCACCTACTTCCAAATCAACCAGGTAGGTCCAAGCTCCCAAGTCAAACCGTTTGAACCGACACAGCAACAGCGGCCAAATCTTGACGTGTTTTTAAAACGGAACCCTCTTCACGTCCCCAGGATGGCGGGAAGCAGAAGCTGGAGAAAGCCAAGATCACGTTAAATGACTGCCTGGCGTGCAGCGGCTGTGTCACCTCGGCCGAAAGCGTCCTGATCGCCCAACAGAGCAGTGACGAGATGATGAAGGTGCTCAAACCACAACAAGGTACATGAGTCTCATTTCAACAGCAAGGTACATGGGTCTCATTTCAACAGTTAAGGTACATGGGTCTCATTTCAACAGTAAGGTACATGGGTCTCATTTCAACAGTAAGGTGCACAAGTCTCCTTTCAACAGTAAGGTACATGGGTCTCATTTCAACAGTAAGGTGCACAAGTCTCCTTTCAACAGTAAGGTACATGGGTCTCATTTCAACAATAATGTACATGAGTCTCATTTCAACAACAATGTACATGGGTCTCATTTCAACAGTAAATGGATATGCGTATCCTCCTCTGGAGTTGGAAGATGCACAATCTGGATGGCAGCTATGCACTCACTCACGCATGTATTTCCTTTCCCGTGGCCCAGCTGGCGAGTCCTGAAGACAAGGTTGTGGTGGTGGTGTCGGTGTCGCCCCAGTCCAGAGCCTCCCTTGCCGCACGCTTCGGCATGAGCAGCAGCGAGACGGGCCGGAGGCTCACCGCCTTCCTCAAAGGCCTCGGTCAGTGTGTGAAAACCGTACAACCTGGCCGCTAAATACTCAATTCAATTCACAATGCATGCCATTTGTCCCTTAAAGGGGCCCTATTATGCCACCAGTTGGGAGCGCAATCAGCCATTACAGGCTGTTTCAAAATTGTCACGTGACTAAAATTGTCATTGTGACGAAGTCACCTCGAAAGTGGGAGTGTCCACCTAGATGTATGCTGACTAGATCAGTTTACCAGTTGGTACAGTCCACTGGGTAGGCTGGTAGTCTATTCGACCCTTTAAGGGGAAATCTAAAGCAGGTGGTTTTGGAAACGACAAGAAAATGAAGTCGTAACGTGACGGAAATGTATAATATAAATATCATGTCATATTTAAAATATAACACATTAAAAACAACAGGTTAAAATCTCTATATGTAGACACACCTGTGTATGATGTCTCTAGATGGTAGATTTTTTAACATGCTTTTAATGTCAACATCACACCCAGTGGTAAAATATAAGCCCTTTTAAGAGTGTACACAAAGTTAGACGGTGTTAAGGTTGTGTGTGGTCAGGACGTCCCCTGGCCTGTTCTTGATCAGTCATAACAATGCTTCTCACAACGCTGTGGTTCCATGTGACAGGTGTCCATCACGTCTTCGACACGGGCTTCAGCCGGACCTTCAGTCTGCTGGAGAGCCAGCAGGAGTTCCTGGAGCGCTTCCAGAGGAGGGAGCAGGACAAGACAGCCCTGCCCATGTTGACCTCCTCCTGCCCGGGTACTATTATTATCTATCTATCAGGCAATCCTGCGTAACTCCATCCCTCTCACTTGCTGGTTTTCGACGCAGGCTCTGTGTAGAAGTTTGGCTACAGCATTGACCAAACTTCTGGATCTGGGTGTGACTCTCTATAGCACTGTGCGCTCTCTATTCCAGTCCTCCTGTGTCACAGGAGGACTGGAAAGTCCAGTGCACCTTAACATTAATCAGCCTCTCCATCTTCATGTGTATACGTACATGTACTCAGGTTGGATCTGCTACGCGGAGAAGACCCACGGGGATTTCATCCTCCCCTACATCAGTGCCACGCGCTCTCCCCAACAGATGATGGGGCTCGCTGGTGAAGGACTACTTTGCCGGAGCGCAGGTGAGGGAACAACTGCAATATCACCTCATCATTGATGACCTTGTTGTCAATATACAGTATAACCTGATGGCCTCAGTGTGGTTGCCTGATATGTTCTGTGATTGACTGATAATGATGGTGATGATGATGATGACAGTGTTTGGTCTTGTGCTCATGGGCTTGAATCCTCGGCAGATCTACCACGTCACGGTGATGCCTTGCTACGACAAGAAACTGGAGGCCTCCCGTCCCGACTTCTTCCTCGAGGCGGAGGAGTCTCGGGAGGTGGACCTTGTGATCACCTCCGGTAAGTCATGTGTGTGCGCGTACGTGCGTCTGACCATTCCTCCTCATACCTCCTCCTGTGAACGTCTTATGAGGTTATTGTGTGCGTGGCTGCAAAATGCGTTTGAGCGCGAGATAAGTGCAGTTTGGACATCCATGCCTCTCGCGACTAAACGCTTGGTGTTTGATGCCTAAACCGATGTTGCCCCACTGTCTTATGATGTACTCATGCCCACACAAGCATTGGTAAGGTCGGATAAACGTTTCCATGAAAGTTGTGAAGACCCATCACCTTTTACTGCTTAAGTTTATGAAAGTTGTGAAGACCCATCACCTTTTACTGTTTAACCGCTTAGAAACACACAAGCGCCTATTGTGAAAATGAATTGTGAACTACTCTCGAATGCAATAACCCCCCAACTCTAAAACGGTAGGGAAGCAAGTAGAGGTGCACCAGCACAAGATACATACAGAGGGATCATTGGGCAATAGCGTCTTATGAGGTTATTGTGTGCGTGGCTGCAAAATGCGTTTGAGCGCGAGATAAGTGCAGTTTGGACATCCATGCCTCTCGCGACTCAACGCTTGGTGTTTGATGCCTAAACCGATGTTGCCCCACTGTCTTATGATGTACTCATGCCCACACAAGCATTGGTAAGGTCGGATAAACGTTTCCATGAAAGTTGTGAAGACCCATCACCTTTTACTGTTTAACCGCTTAGAAACACACAAGCGCCTATTGTGAAAATGAATTGTGAACTACTCTCGAATGCAATAACCCCCCAACTCCAAAACGGTAGGGAAGCAAGTAGAGGTGCACCAGCACAAGATACATACAGAGGGATCATTGGGCAATAGCGTCTTATGAGGTTATTGTGTGCGTGGCTGCAAAATGCGTTTGATGCGCGAGATAAGTGCAGTTTGGACATCCATGCCTCTCGCGACTAAACGCTTGGTGTTTGATGCCTAAACCGATGTTGCCCCACTGTCTTATGATGTACTCATGCCAGATGTGATACCAAATAGTACCTGATATCAGGTACTACGTGCTAGTGGAAACACGCAAATACCGCGCCGTGCCGTGCCGCGCCGTACCGTGCCCGTGGAAAAGGGGCAAAAGTTAGATGGTGTTAAGGTTGTGTGTGGTCAGGACGTCCCCTGGCCTGTTCTTGGTCAGTCGTAACTGCTTCTCACAACGCTGTGGTTCCATGTGACAGGTGTCCATCACGTCTTCGACACGGGCTTCAGCCGGACCTTCAGTCTGCTGGAGAGCCAGCAGGAGTTCCTGGAGCGCTTCCAGAGGAGGGAGCAGGACAAGACAGCCCTGCCCATGTTGACCTCCTCCTGCCCGGGTACTATTATTATCTATCTATCAGGCAAACCCTGCGTAACTCCATCCCTCTCACTTGCTGGTTTTCGACGCAGGCTCTGTGTAGAAGTTTGGCTACAGCATTGACCAAACTTCTGGATCTGGGTGTGACTCTCTATAGCACTGTGCGCTCTCTATTCCAGTCCTCCTGTGTCACAGGAGGACTGGAAAGTCCAGTGCACCTTAACATTAATCAGCCTCTCCATCTTCATGTGTATACGTACATGTACTCAGGTTGGATCTGCTACGCGGAGAAGACCCACGGGGATTTCATCCTCCCCTACATCAGTGCCACGCGCTCTCCCCAACAGATGATGGGCTCGCTGGTGAAGGACTACTTTGCCGGAGCGCAGGTGAGGGAACAACTGCAATATCACCTCATCATTGATGACCTTGTTGTCAATATACAGTATAACCTGATGGCCTCAGTGTGGTTGCCTGATATGTTCTGTGATTGACTGATAATGATGGTGATGATGATGATGATGACAGTGTTTGGTCTTGTGCTCAGGGCTTGAATCCTCGGCAGATCTACCACGTCACGGTGATGCCTTGCTACGACAAGAAACTGGAGGCCTCCCGTCCCGACTTCTTCCTCGAGGCGGAGGAGTCTCGGGAGGTGGACCTTGTGATCACCTCCGGTAAGTCATGTGTGTGCGCGTACGTGCGTCTGACCATTCCTCCTCATACCTCCTCCTGCTTGACTCCTGATGTCCACTTGATGTCGCTACAGGAGAGATTCAGACCTTGTTGGAGCAGGAGAAGGTGATCCTGAACGAGGTGGAGGCCGCGCCGCTAGATGAACTGTGAGTGGTTGATCAGGTTTAATCAGTGTTGGACCGGTGCTTGTTCCTGTTCCACAGAGCAATGAAAGGGTACATCAATACTAGATAGGTTTGTTTGCAACTAAACCCTTGTTTAAGATGATTGAATTACTGATTTAGTTTGAACTCATGTGGTACCTAATCACTAACCAGTGGCCTACTGTATCTTTGCCCCAGCTCTCCAGCTCTCTGAGGAAAACATCAACAAATATAAAAAGATGACATCAAACAATACACAAATTGAAAGACTGATCATATAAAAACATACAGACATAACCAACAATATTATAGTTTAAAGGTACTACAGTTGACTGCAGCCTGCATTGAGAGCACTGGAGTGTGAGCTAAGCTCATGGTAGTTATAATCATAAAAGTCGGGGAAGGTCTTGATTTTTTTAAGTTATGTGGCATTTAAAGTGAGTTGTGCGTGTACACATCTTACACACAGTCCCTTTTAAACAGTTTTAAATAGAGCAAGAGGAAGTTTCGGGTCGAAAAATCGACTTACAAGGAGTATATTTGTTAAAGGAGACGGCAATATATCGCTGTGGTACATAAAGATAAGATTGGAGCCAGTTCCGAGCATTCATAGTTAGGTGGCTAATAGAACGAGTTTAATAATTGCTGGGTTGCCTGCACAATAGCTGGGATAAGAGCAGACGTGCCATTCTGGACACATTACCAACATCTAAGAACATACAATATGCTAAGAAAAGCTAATGTTATGAAAACCAATGAACACACATCTGAAAGTGCTTCAGGTGGTGAGCGGGTATTTACTGCATGTACTGTATACCTGTGTGCAGATTCAGCAACGTCAAGGGGGAAGAGTTGCTGAGTCACGCGGGCGGTGGCTCCGGGGGTTACCTCCACCACGTGTTCAAGAACACTGCCAAGCAGCTGTTTGGAGAGGAGGTGAAGGAGCTCACCTACAAGGCACTCCGGTACGTCCCTCCGCAAATATTTTGTCATTGGAGTCTGGCAGCAGCCCCTAGAACCGTATGGTAAAAAAAGTAGCGAAATTTTGCACACTTATTGGAGACCGGCCCGTGATGCTTTTCACCAAGTTTCATGTCTGTGCCTCGAGTGCTCTAGCGCCACCAACGGGTCAAATGTAGAGGTGCGTTTATGCACATAACTTTTGAACCGTATGGCCGACTTTCAAGAATGAGGTGATGTTGGATGCCTAAGATCTAGCCGAGTTCAGCGAACCCCATGACGTCAATTTCCGCCACAAAAATGTTTTCGCAGGCCACCATTTTTGTCCAATCGTCACCAAAATTGGCCCAGATTATCTCCATCTCTTATCGCCTCAGTCTATCTAAAATACCCAATCTATCGATATGGTATTTTGATTTCTGAAAGTGTACGCCCATCACAGCCAATCGAAATCGGCGGTAAAGCCGCCAAAAAGGGTGTGGGCCCATATGTCAGCAACACTTTGATGTGTCTACACCAGGGGGTCACGTTCAATTATACATTGTATGACTTTTCTCTTCTCCAAATGATCACAGTAATGTGACCTGATTAAAGTCTTTCTACGATATTAATATTTGGTCATTTAGCAGATCGACATCAAAGTGACTTCAGAGTGATTTCAGAAACGTCATTAATGCTACAGGGGGTGGGTATAGGTATAGGCAGCAGTGGACATTAAGCCATCGAACACAGTTCCTCTCACCATCTCACCCCCCTCCCGTAGGAACAAGGACTTCCAGGAGGTGACGCTGGAGAAGGACGGCAAGGTTTTGCTGCGCTTCGCCACCGCCTACGGCTTCCGGAACATCCAGAACCTGGTGCAGAAGCTCAAGAGGGGGAAGTCCCAGTACCACTTTGTGGAGGTCATGGCCTGTCCCTCGGGTAAGGAGGAGGCGGGGCAGCAGGGCGGGGAGGGGAAAGGACGAAACAGAAAAGGCCTTGATTGGGAAGATGTATGTGCTGGGATATTGGATTATTTGTCTTTTTATACTTTAATCCTATATTGAATCAATATTGGATTAAATATAGTTTAGTTTATAAGTTTATATCTTAAAAAAAAAAAAGTTTCCAATGCGTACCACACAGTTTACACGGCTGCCACAGCTTCCAGCCTATAAATCCACTTCTCAAACTCCCTTCATTTTAAATTAATGTCCTTTTTAATTCATCAAGTAATTTCCCGGATGTCCCTAAACACCTACTTGGATGAATCGCTGTTATTATCTACGACCAAATAACACGCTCTCTGTTGGTTTTTCCTCCACCACCATCACCATCACCGTGATGCTAACTCGGACGCTAAGGCTCTCTGAACGGAGGTGGGCAGCTGAAGGCCCTGCCGGAGCAGAGCAGCAAGGACCTCCTGGAGCAGGTGGAGAAGCTGTACAACGCCGAGGCGGCCTCCGTGCCCGAGGACGACGTCCGCGTGGCCGAGCTTTACCGCTCCTGGCTGCACAGCGTGGGCGAGGAGCGGGCCCGGCAGCTCCTCCGCACGCAGTACCACGGCGTGGAGAAGATGTCTAGCGGACTCACCGCCAAGTGGTGAGGAGAGTTTTATTTTGTTTTAAATCAACAAAACACGCACACACAACCGCCCATCGGACGAAAGGGATCTGCACAAGGAGAAGGATACTTTGAGCCATTGTTGGTTATTTTATTGCCACGACCGTACAAAAGAAAACAGGTTATTTTTTTTATCGTTTTTCCACACACCCTTTCTTCACACTATTCACGTTTTGTTTTCGAGAAGACGGCTGCATTTGTTTGTTGTGTATGATGTGACGGTCCAGACTACTAATGTTTTCTAATAATGACTAAATGAATCGCCACTATTTTATCATTCCTGCCTTGTGAAAATTATAATAAAATATATTATTTATATTATCAAGCCTCGTGGGACTCAATGGCATGTGATGTTTGTGGTTAGAATAACTTGGAATAGGCATTACGAATGGACTTGGTCTGCTCAAGCCCATTATAACCAGAGACTGTGACAGTTTAAGTGGAACACAACGGTTTATATATTTTATCTAAATTATATTTACAAATTATGCATGTGACCTGTTTACATCGTTTCTTCAGGACTAATGTAAATGGGTGTGTTTTGTTCTTGAGCGATATAATTCAGATACTTTTAAATGGAGTTAATAGCTACAGTATAAGTTACTAGTACAGGTTTAAGCCACCGTCAGCTTAGAATTTTCAGTCTCTTAAAAGGCCACATTAACATTATTTGGCCCGTAGATGGCTTTATTTAGTGACTAATCTCTGTCCTGCACTGAGGCCTCTTCAATTTCTAGAATCGCTAATCTGTTATGAATACTCTATTCAGAAAAGGAAAACAATGACAGTTGCATTATTCTATGGAAATCATTTCAAAAGCTAACACTAAATGAAAGACAAGATGGAGAAAGGTGAAAAGCGATTGCACTTTCTGTATAACTCGAGTTCACGATAGGAACCCCTCTAACTCTAGCCAGGTTTTCTCTGCCTTTTTTACCCCTTAGCATCGCTGAAGTGAAACAAACAAAGCATTTGCATTTAGCAATTCTTTTTTTATTAGCCTCTGAACACCATGTCAGACTGTATGGTCTCATCGTATCAATTATGTGAAAGCATGGGTGATTATTGAACTGATTGATTATTGAAGATTAACAGTCAAATGAATGCGTCATCACAACGCTAAAATGTTTTAATTAAGGTTTAAATTTCAAGCTATGCGATTTCTGTAGGTGGATCATCCTTGACAAGTGTTAAAATAAAGATTTCGCAAAACAAAAACAGCATAAATTAAGACAACAGTCCTCCAAAAGCCCACTGTCAATGGCATATCAACATCTTGACAAACTGTGTGAAAGTGTTACACGTCACCATCCAACCATTGCCCAATTAACTCAAACGGCAGCATAAAAGAGTGCAACTTATTTACACGTAAAACATCTTTTTCACATAATTAAAATCTACCATGACACTAAAGTGGCTCCTGCATCATTTCCCCCAAATGCTTGTATGTAAAAAAAGTGGATTTGTTCAATTGTTAAGTTAACAGATAACTTGCTTTGAACCCCTTGTCACCATCATCTCATGACCATACGTTTGAGAGAAAAAAGAACGAATAAATATTACATTGGATTCTGGCTTTTGAACCTTGAATTGGAAAGAAGAAATAAGACAACATGCACGGATCAAATTCCCGCCATGTGCTCTACAGCTTGGGAACCTTAAATCCGTCCTTCTCCTTCCGTAGACTTCTCATTGTGCTAATGGAATCAGTCTGTTTAACATGGTCCTGCACAGACTTCTCCCTGGAAGCAAGCAGACAAAATAAATATGATCATTTACATTACGGTAAATATCAAAATCTATATCTAATTATAAAAAAATGACATAACTTATACATACTTGACTCTCATAAAAGGGTTGTATGTGAGTTCATCTGCCATGGTGGAGGGGACGGTAGGTTCCCCGTTGCTGCACTGTTCCTATAGAATTGCGTTGCGTTGTCAGTGATATTCGTAAAAGGCCCGAACAAAGACAAGTAACGGGCGCCCCCTACAGGACATCTGATGAGACACGACGCGATACCTTGGCCCATGCAAGCTTCTTCAGAACGTCCTCATTGTCCGGCTCCACGTGGCGTGCAAATTTCAGATTGCTGACGGTGTACTCGTGACCACAGTAAACGCGCTGAAAACACAGAAGGAAAAAAGGTCAAACCGGGACATCGATTCGATAAGGACTAAATAAGACCCCTTTGAACCATCTCCAGGTTCTTAAGACATGCGTTGCAGTGAAGAGCAATATATATTGTCCAAAATGATCTTGATTACCATAATATATAATATCCATAATATAGTAATGGGTTTTATATTAGGGTCTGTGGGGCAGCACTGGGTTTATTAAGCTGGCTGCACCCATTTCTGAAATAGCTGGACAATTCTAAAAATGTATAATTACAAAAATAAATCCACACATTAGGAAATGTTTAAAAATTGGTATCTGCCTAAAGAAACCTGATCTGTAGGGCCTCAGCCACTCAAAATAGTTCCCCTGGATCCTTCACTCACTACCCTTTTCACACCATGTGTGAAGCCCCAATCATTGATCTACTATGATGACGAAACAATCCCTATTGTGTTTCGTTTGAGCCTTTTCGAATTTGCTTTCCTCCTCTTATATGGCATCGGTTCTTCTTTGACTTGTTTTTGGTGTGAGCTGAAACTGCGTTGGCTTGCAGCTCATAAAGATAAGCAGGGTCACCGACCCCTTCGTCACCCATTCCACACCTCTTCTCCCTGTCCCACAAATGGTTTACTGCCCCACCAATGTAAACATTTGTATCTTAGTCTTTTAATACAGTTTCATCCCCCCACAGGGAAGATCTGTGCTTCCTGTATTATACTATGCTGGGGGCGCCTTCTCTCTGAGGGAGGAGATGTGTATTACCTCTCAACATCATGTGCACTTTCCCCAGTTTCACATGCAATATTATTAAAATTACTGTCCAACATCATGTGCAATACTCTATCATGTGCTATATTATTATTATCATGCTGTCTATAAATACCATCTATAACACTACCTCATCTCCTCTCATCATCATGTGCAATATTCTTAATGTCATGTCCAATAATATTTCACCTCAATTATGCCAAATTGTTTTCGTCGTCGGAATATCTTACCTTGCCTACATATTTTTATATTTTAACTGTAAATTTGTAAATCAGTTACTTTATTTTTATCATTCTGTTGTTTTCCATATTGTTTTATTGTACTGTATCGCTATGTAACCTGGCACAAGAATTTCCTTCGGGATAAATAAAGTTCTATTCTATTCTATTAAAATGCTCTTGGTCCTGCGATGCTGAGCGGTCACCTCCATGCTGTGGTCCTGGGCACACATTTTGTAGTGGTAGTTCTCCATTACTAGACTAGATAAGTTAAACAGGAGGACAAATACCTTGTTTTCTTTGAACTACCACTAGCAACGACGTAGTATAAAGTTTCCTTAGCCAAGTCTCAGTCTAGAGTAACTATCACAAACATCAGTCAACTCCCTGCGAACCAAGCAGTCCGGTTATTGGTCCCTGATCTCAGGATCGTGCCCCGTTGTTATCAATTCAGATTTTTATTTGAACAATTAATAATTTTCTTTGATAATTCTAAGCTAATTCTAAGATAATAAGCAACCATAGGACCGACCTATGGACTAATATTCACCTCCTAGGCACAGGAGTAGAAGTCTAAGCATGACTCATGTCTACGTCTTTGGTTTGTTTGTTTTATCCTTTTTAAGGATTAGATTACAGAGTAAGCCTTGGACAGCAGCAGTATGTACCGTCTCAGGTGGAAGTTTCCCCAGAATCTCCATCAGGGCCTTGTGCATCTGTTCCGCCGTGCCTTCGAAGAATTTACCACAGCCGGCAACAAAGAGCGTGTCGCCTGCAACCAATGGAAGGACATCACAGGTGAACTCACGTGATCCGAACGACCTACCGATTCGTTTTGCTGCCAAAACGGCACGACCACAATAACCTTTGAGACCAAAACACAATCAGTATTGTAAAGACTGTGTGGACAATTGTAGCCTTTTAGCCTTTATTAACACATTTAGTTTTATCCAAAGTGATGTACAGTACATACATTTTATTCAGGACCAGGTAGGTATGGGTCAAGCAGCTTGCTTGCCAGTCAAACACCCTGGCCATTAGAAGATCCTGCCCCCATAAAGTAGCAGGGCTGCACCATTTTGACCAAAGCGATCGATTTACAGGTTATTGATTCCATTAATATTCTCTGGCACCTGCTGTATATAAAAGACAATAACAAAGCAATTGCGACCTTTCACGGTTAGGCGAGTTAATTGCAGAGGCCAAAAACCACGATTGGCCAACCTCAGGGGACATACCTGTGAATACTGCTGGCGGTTCAGTGCTGTTTTCTTTGGTGACATAGTAGCAGATGTGTCCGGTCGTGTGGCATGGAGTGAACAAGCATTTGATGTTGAGGGAGCCGACCTTGGAACGAAAGGTTTAATACCAAATCAGATGCACTTTATTACACCCAGATGGGACATTTAGTTTCCGTAGTACAAGATAAATGGAATGCATTACACTAGCTAGCTAGTGCAAACAATTAAGATAGTGATAAGGTAAGACACCGCAAACAAGAAAGATAGTGCAAACAATTGATACTACAAAATGTACAAAACAAAATGTGTTCTTTACATTTTGAAGTATTAATTGTTTATGTATAGCTATATTTAATATAGATATATACAAAATAGGAATTAAGTTGAATTAGATTTTAAGGCATCAACGACGCATGAGCCTTACATACGCACTCCAATTTCTTATATGTAATAACATAGCTTCTTATTATTAGACATCTTATTTAGCATACCTTATCTTAGCAGATGCGTTTAATACAAAGGAAATTAAAACAGATACAGAATACACACTCCTTCACTGAGTAGGGGATAGGCATCTTGCTCTCGAACATTACCTACATTTTGAATGTGCATTCAGACTTAAGAGTCTTACTTTGAGTGTGTTGGAGTGGGTGACTTTCTTTGTGAGGGCATCAACTCGCTCATCCCCGCCATACACCTTCAGCCCCGGCATCAGCCTCACCATCTTCTCATTCCCACCCGCATGGTCCCTGCGGAGCAAACAGGCCACAAGGTCACACCCCTGCAATGACCGCCATTGAGGGCAATTGCAATAATAAACTAAACTGTTGTTTACCAATGGTGATGAGTCGTCAACACTGTTGTGAGTCGTACGCCGTGCTTTCTGACTGCTTCTATAACCTGTAATGATAGCACAGCCACGGTTGAACGTTAACAAACAGTCCGACGAAAGTGGAGAAAGGATCAACAATCATGAGCGAGAGGAACCCTCGACCGACCTACACGTACCTTTATTGGCTCGACGGGGTCAACCACAGCCGCTTCTTTGGAGTCCTTGTCGATCAGGAGGTACATGTAGTTGTCGCTGAGCGCCGGGAGCAGTTCGACCTTCATGTTTGCTTGGTCGACGACCGAGGACTTCCTCACGAGGTCGTGGATGAGAGCCGCCGTCTGGGCTCGAACTCTCACGGAGACTGGATAGAGGCGCACAGATATATCAGTTCACAATGAACATTATGTGATATTGACAGGAAAAGAAAATAAAGATTTGACTACCGAGCTAAAAGGTATGGGGGAGAAGAAGTTAGTCTCCATTGATTTGATGCAGATTAAATGTTATATTAAATACTTCCTCTTACCATTATTATTATTACCCTTTCATTCCACTTCAATTATTGCCAAATTGTTTTTGTGGACTGAATATCTTGCCTATATTTGTATACTTCTCCTAGGACTTAGACTTACTGAAAATGTGTACATCTGTTATTTTATTTGTATTATTCTACTGTTTATTTCTCGATTGTTTTATTCTATTAGTATGCCACCTGGCACAAGACTTTTCTTCGGGATTAATAAAGTTCTATCTTATCTCATCAATTTCAATTAAAGAGCTTTATTGGCGTGGGAAACGTACATTTACATTGGCAAAGCGAGTGGTAAATAAAAAACAAAAACGAAACTAATCTCATTTACAATTGTCGATTGCAGATATTCTATCACAAAGAAATATGTAAACCAAGCTGCAATATTGCAATCCAATGTAGTGAGTATCTAAAATATACTTATAAAGAACTAAATATATACAGGCAAGTACGTCAACTTATAAGCCTGGGTTACGAAACAAAAAATACAAAAATACTACAATAAAATAAAATAAAAATACTAATAAAAAATACAAATCTTAAATATATATATTTAAAAAAAACAACAACTTGTGGTTTAAACCCATGGCCTTTTATAGATATTTACTGTCTAGCACCCAAATGAAAATACAGCTTTTAACAGGCTGGAGAGGAGCGACTTGACTCACTGTCAGTAAGTAAGTCACAAGACGTAAAGTAAAGAATTGCGTTAAAACTGCGCACACAGCGAACACAAGTATAAGAAATGACCGCGAATGAGAGGAAACATACCGCAGCTGTACGCGGTGGCGGTCGCGGCTCCGAGGACACCGACAGCGCAGGCGTTCACCAGAAGTGACCTGAAGAACATAACAAACGACGGCAGGGGCGGCGGCGACGTCGCTTATCAGGTAGTCTGGAGGAGCAGCTCTGCTCCGGGTTTGGCGTGTATCGCTCCGCGTCGTGGCCAATCGACCAATCACATGAGGGGGGGGGGGAGTGCGTGTGACGTAGGCAGGGCTCTACGGTTTTGACACGTCCATTTGTGATTGCGCTATTTTTGCGCAATCACACGGGGAACATGCCCCCCGTCCCCGTCCCCGTTGTGGACTGCCAGGGTTACGCACCGCTGACTATCGGGGATCTTGGCAATGGCGGACGATGTCTATTTTGTGTGGCCCACTCCTTGGTCACATGGCAGATGAATCAGACATATGTGTGCGTATATGTGCGTATTAAAGGGGCGGGTTTGTGTTGTGAAGGCAGAGCGTTGATTTGTGAGCAGCAGAGGACACACAAAAAAAAAAGTATAGGATTAAAGCGTGAAAAAAAAAAAAAGAGCTGGTTTTCAAATGGGAGGAGAGGCAAATGAAGACGCTCCCTAACTGGAACAGGAATCCGCACATTTTCCACCCTCACCACAGTCTCCTTAAACTCTGGAAAGAAATGCCTGGGGAATTTCTGCTCTCTTCCCTGTGGTTTCGGGCCCACGGTTTCTCGTTAAAGCCTGGCTCCGTGCTTTAATTGATGCGAGCGTAATTTGGCCCGGAGTGTGTTTTTTAAAACGACATTTTGGAGAGCAAAAATCTTTATGGACGACAGTTATGCAGCGGTATTTATGACATTGTTTTTTTTTATGAAGTTGTTTTTTTTACACTTAACTCTAATAGATACTGACGAAACTCCAAACGGATGAGGAGCCACAATAAAAGATTAGAGAGACGGCATCCGTAACTTATTATCATTTTTCTTACACATCCTTGTAAAAAAATTTAAAACGTACATAGGTCTATTTTATTTGAGGAAAACAAATTTGAAGTGGCTATATAGTGACAGAGGTATAATCACTTGTACTCCACCTGTACACTTTTATATATTAAAAAAGCTTCCCGATTAACCTCCACGCCTT
>PIJE02001179.1:31986-57386 GCA_002895965.2 Coryphaenoides rupestris | reverse complement strand
TGTGTGTGTGTGTGTCTCAATAGACTGTCTCTCCTCTCTCTGTCTCTCACTCTTATCCCTCTCTTCTACTCTCTCTCTCTCTCTCTCTCTCTCTCTCTCTCTCCATCTCTCTCTCTCACTCAGTATCCCTCTCTCTAACTATCTGTCCATCTCTCTCTCTTGCTCTCTCTCTCCATCTCTCTCTCTCACTTGTTATCCCTCTCTTTGACTATCTGTCTCTCTCTCTCTCTCTCTCTCTCTCTCTCTCTCTCTCTCAGTATCTCTCTCTCTATCTCTCCTCTCTCTTCTAGAGAGAGAGAGAGAGAGAGAGAGAGAGAGAGAGAGAGAGAGAGAGAGATGGACAGATAGTCAAAGAGAGGGATACCAAGTGACAGAGAGATAGAGAATACGGAAGCATGAAGACTTCTCAATAAAGATGATATTAACGTAACAGTTACAAGGCAGTCAAGTCACAGTCTTATCTGTCAGTTTCAAGTTTGTTTTATTACATTTCTTGGGGAATTAGAATTCAGGTTAATTTTCAGAACAAATTTATTTTTGAATGTATTTTATGAGTGATGGTGTCACGGATATGAATTTGAATGCAACATTATAGGCTACCCCATATGAATGTCATGTCGAATAAAACAACTTGACTCGATGCTACACAACGCAGCGTTAGATTAAGCATAATGCCGCTTTGAAAATAAATATTACTTTACAATGTACACTCCACATATAGAGATCTAAAATGGTTCATAATAAAAATCACAATTGTATAAAGAAAAAAGCATTTTCTGTTTTCATTTTCTGCATGTACACAAACACTGTTGGTATTGTCCAGTTGATGAAGGCGATGAGGAAGGCATCTGATCACAAAAGCCCATTTTCCTGACGTGAGATTGTTAGTTCATTTCGAGATCAAGATCAAATTGTCAAATTGCCTGCAACCCTTAAAGTAAAGAACGGTCGTAATATAATCCATGTATACAACGTGTTGTAATCTCGTGTACATGTGTAACACACACGTCTATGTGTTGTACGCATGAATACCATCGAAGTAACATAACATGCCTCAAACATATATGTATAAAAAGGTACAAAAGAATAGTGGTTCATCAAGGACATTGTCACGTCAATAATCCCACTTAGCGACTTTTCCAAGCCTTTTCATGGATGTTTCGTTGTTATGTAATAAATACATTCACCCCTATAAAGAAATCTCAGCTCATCTGTTGTACTGTACATCAACATAACTCATAAATATTAGCTTATATCCTCAACAAACACAAATAATAAAATGTTATCTGGCGTACGATATCATTTCACAGCTCCCTTTATTTTTTCGTAGCTTTGAATCTGTACACGTTTCCACCTCACGCTCGTCCCTTTTGGACAGAAAGCATGTGGGAAATAATTACAAAAAAAAATGCCACTGTACTCGAGTAACCGTTACCGTCCGTCACAGGATGCCTGGAAGGAAGCCACGGTAACTTTTAGCCTTTGGTCTTGTGGATTGTGCACATGTGGATTGTGCACATGTGGATTGTGCGTGTGTGTGCGTAGCGTCCCTCTGCTGAACCACTTTAACTGAATCAAGTTCAAAGTATTTTCAGTACGGAGTCACACTCTCTGTTGTACTTCATGTACATACTTTATACAACCAACTCTGTAAGTATGAGAGTTCAATTCAAAGGGTTACAACCCCTCTTCCGGAGAGAGAGAGACAACCCCTCTTCCGGAGAGAGAGAGACAACCCCCATTCCGGAGAGAGAGAGTAAGCGTCCCCCTCCGAAACAACCACACGCTTCGGTATAATGTCCTCAGACCTCCGCTAGTCCCAGCCAAAGTCTTGGCCGCTCATCTGGTAGAACCTGTGGTTGAAGGGCCTGTAGAAGTCCCTGAGTCTCTGCAGGACCTCGGAGGGTATCTGGGGGTGGGGCCTGCCCTTGGACTTCCCCAGACACCGAGGTCTGCTGCTCCCCTCCGGCTTCTTCAGGCACGGGAACCCTTTGGTCTGGTTGAAGTAGAAGTGCTTGTCCGACACCACCCTCTTCAGCCCCAGGAAGTCCTGCACGCGGCCCATCTCCCCCGCCGGGTCGGACACCAGCCGCTCGCCGCTGACGAACAGGAAGTGGGACGGGGGGAAGTGCTGCAGCCAGTTCTCCAGGTGCGTGGCGTAGAGGCCGATGCGCACGGCGCTCCAGGTGGTGTCGATCAGGCCCGTGGTGGCGTTCTTCAGCGCCAGGCTCTGGAAGGTCGGCAGGCCCGGGTTCTTGGACAGGGTCTGCGTGTAGTCGGAGACGGCGCGCGTCACGGGGTCCCGCACCACCACGATGAGCTTGGTGCGGCAGTTCATGGCGCAAGACGCGGGCCGGCGCCTCCTTGGTCACGAAGTAGCTGGGCGTCTTCTCCATGGTGATCTGGCCGTCCAGGGTTCGAGGCATCAAGCTCCTGGAAGAGATGAGAGAGAACAAAAACAAATCAAAAACGTTGGCCGTCGTCCGAGTGACCGTCCCAGCACACCCGGCGTAAAAAAGGTTCCTCCGTTTTATAACCTTGAACTTAAGACTAACTTTCAAATGATAGACGTGATGTTAATAACAGCAGCGGGCCGGGAACCACGTCCACCGACGACTTATAAACATATTTGGAGTGTTGTACTGTATGTTGTCCATTAAAATAGCCCATGTGTGATTAAATCTGCAGAGAGCCCTGTTTACACACAGGCCTCCAGACCTGCTCCAGTCAGGCCCGTCCCAGCGTCACTGTAAGCTGTTGTGAATCGAAAAAGAGCCTTCCACTCAATACGGCTCCTGATGACTCCAAGCCTCAAAAGCCAACAAGAACCACTTAACAGCAATTTTCCCTAAGACTCCCTCCCTCTCTGCCAGAGGTCTTCCCTGCAGGGGCCAACACATTCCTCCTATGGGCTCCATCTTGGATGTATCCAGAAGATTCCCGACCAGACACAGATGGCCGCCTGATATACCCCGAACCAGCCAATGGGGAAATGGCGACCGTTGCTTTGTGCTAACCCCTGGTAAATAAAGACCACAGCCATTGCTGCAGAAAGGTTTGTGTTTCGGTTATTCGGTAAATAGCGTGGAATTATGCTATGGATTATGAAGGAGCCTTTTGTTCCAGAGTAATCTTCTGTATTTCATGTAATTATGTCATGCGATACACAAACAACACAACACAACACACAATATGTTGTGCATGTTTATGTTTTGTGCACCTGTTCTACATCATATGTTGGGGGTGGGGGGGGGGGGGGACTGGAAAATAAATTGAAAAATTCAAATGTCAGGAGAGCGGATTTTTTCTTTTCTTTCTGTGGGTGGCCCATCAATCCGTCTTCCTCAGATTACCCTGCAGGGTTCCACCCGGAGAAGGGTACTCCTGCCAGGGGGCCCCCGGTGCCTTCGCGGGGAGCCGTGCGGGCACCTTGTGGGTTTTTTTTTACGAGCCGACCAGCGGCGAGCTCCGATGTCTCCCCCCGCTGACATGGCAGCCCGTCACTCACGCGGCAAATGTAAACTCCCGCACGCACGCACACATCGCTCGGTGAAAAAAAACCCCAAAAAAAGACAAAGGGGACGACAATGGAAACGCTCCACTCTCTCTCTCTCTCTTCTCTCTTCTCTCTCTCTCTCTCCACCACCGGCAGCAGAAAAAGAATCCTTTCCCCTCGCTGTGGCGCGCACATTCGGCCACATCTTACAACAAATATTCCTGGAAATGGAACCGGGGGGGGGTTGCTGGGTCGCTGGGTTTGCGGGGGTTACGAGGGGACGACAACGATCCGTCGCTTACTATTAAGTCAACATGAAGGGTTGTGCTGTGCGTTTGGTTGGTCGCCACCAATTAAAAGCCGGCGCTAATGACAGGAGGCCTGAGGATGCAAAGGGGCTCGGATGAGTCGTGTTGCGTGACGTCGCGTGCAAGCGAAGCACATTACTCATCAGCACATCGCGACAGGACAGAGCTACGTCCCGAGCGGACCCCCCTGTGTGAAATGATGTCCACTCTGCCAGCTATTCTCTTCTACTTCTTCTTCTTCTTCTTCTTCTCATTGTTCTCCCAGTGGACTTTGAGGATTGTTTTGAGGAGTCGGTCGGATAAGGACTTTGTGAGTTGGTTCTTTTTGTTTCCATGCCAACAATGTGGTGGAAACCCCCCCCTCCCCTAAAAACACACACACACACATGCACACGCACGCACACACACACGCACACACACACACACACACAAAAACACATGAGGAGGATGAGACTCGGGGATAAGGAAAACATGAAGGAAGCCGACGGCATAGGATGGAGGTACATTCCAATCAGATCCACACTCTGCGTGCGTGCGTGTGTGTGTGTGCGTGTGGCGTGTGTGCTGTGCGTGGTGTGTGTTGTGTGTGTACATAGTGTTTGGGAATGATCAGAGAGGAAAAAACGCCCTTAAGAATCGTATTGAACCCCCGACGTGAGAGATCAAATGCTTCTTCAAAACCCAGAGTGCAGCCGCACATCTTTGGGCTAATTCCCTTTAATCACCACGCTAGCTAGCTAGCCCAGAGAGAGAGAGCGAGCGAGCTACCGTGCGCGGGACAAAGAGCCCGCACCCTGTAATAGCCTTAAGCACCGGTTCACTGGAGTTTCAAAGTGGCAGCTTTCTGCATCCTAAGCACTGGCTCCCTCTCTCATGACTACAGCCCCCCATGTGCTGTACACCAGTAAGGTAAATGGAGGGGGAGACATGTGCTGGTGCTGGTGGTGGTGGTGGTGGAGCGAGCTGCAGTTTGCAACTTTGAACAATCCTCCTCCCTGTAATCAGGAGATAAGCAGCGACTGAGAACACCCCCCACCCCCCCCCCCCCCCGCTCTGGGATGAAGTGTCGACGACGAATGGAGTACTTAAAGTTTCGAGTGGAGGCCGTCCATTAATTGATCCCGTCGTCATAAAAGAAGCACGCATTGATTGATATTCAACGACTGCAAACGTTCCCCCTGCACTGCTCACCTCAACCTAATCAATATGTCTGTCTCTCTGTGAGTTGAATATTCTGATCGTGTGTGGTGTGTGTGTGTGTGTACACGCGCATTTGTTTGTGCAATGAGTATTCATGTGCATGTGTGTCTCTCTCTCTCTCTTGCATGTACAAGAGAGAGAGACAGACAGACAGACAGACAGACAGACAGACAGACAGACAGACAGAGAGAGAGGAGAGAGAGAGAGAGAGAGAGAGGAGGAGAGGAGAGAGAGATAATAGAGATGAATGTCGTAGTATCTGACTGCAAACGGGGCCTTCTGTCCTTATATTCTCCTCCACTGGGTGTCCTCACTAAGTGAAGTTTGGCACTTAGATAATTGACTTGTCTCTTCATTCTTATGAATAGTTAATGGTGTGTGGTGCTCCCATCCCCTCTCTGGGTACTTCCCCATTCAACACGCCTCTCCCGACACTTTTAACATTCCGAGTGCAAACTTTAATGTACAGTTTCAATCATTTAGATGATCCATCTAGGTATTGTACAGTGTACACCATGGAGACTCACCATTGCCTTTTGAAAGACTCAAATTGATTCATTCAGATTTATTTTATGCAACAAAATAAACAAATGAATGGCCAAACATACTTTTGGACATTTTGACACCATATACATTTTTGCATATAAATTAGTTCATTTATTTGCTTCTCAATGACTTATTGCACCTTTAAAGTAATTGGTGTCGAATTGTTGTATCCTAAAATGCAGTTCGACCCAAATGGAAAACGTATTTTATTTACTCTCAACTTTCTTTTATTAACGGCAACTGAAACCTACTGTATATAAATGACCAATTTTGAATCCTGCAGGAATGATAAACTTGGTGCATGTAAAAATGTAGGAATAGATTCACGATTCAAGATTCAAAGTAGATATTCAAAGATGGATGGATGGATGGAATCTTCAATCCCTCAGAAATTACAAACTTGGCGTAAATAAAAATGTCGGGAATAATGCTTGGCAAAAACAGCACGCAACAACCACGACAACAACGACGACAACAACAACAACACCGACAGAGAGCCAGCGTCCTCCGGCCCGTGTGGGAGCATGTGAACCGCATGTGCAGCAGTTAACCACCGCTGGGCGGAGGCATGTTTTCCCCAGCGTGTGTGCGTGCCGACGGCACCCCGCCGTGCGGAGGATGTGGTCCTGAGCTCCCTGAGGTGATACACCAGGCTGATTACACCACTGATACACACGAGGCAGGTCCGGATTAGAAGATTAACGACCAAACAAACCCCCCATGCCCCCCCAAAAGCCCACCCCTCATCCCCACCAGCAACAAGGATGTGGCAAGGAGATTTCCTGCCCCCCCCACCCCCCCCCCCCCCCCCCCCCCGCCCGTCCCCTTACTACCCACCCAGCCACCCCCCCCCCCCCAACACCCCCAAGATGTAAAGTTGGGCTTTTTTCGTCCAAAGTAGTCGCCGTCTGATGCTTCTTAGAGCAGCGTGGGACGTCCGCCATCGAGGAACGTGTCGACTGGTTTTTATTAAAAAAAATATATTCCAAAGTCCCAATTATGTCCAAAGCATTCTACCCAAAATATTAGAACCAGTCGAACCCGGTTATTGAAACGCAAAGGAATATGTTTGGATGATTAAAAACGGAAGTGTTTCTCGAGGACATTCTAAACGTCTAATTATGTCCACCTTTAGGAAACTCTGATGTGTTTTTCAACAGGTCATATCTAGAGATAGAGAGTAATAGAGAGAACACAGAGCGAGAGAGAGAGGGGGGAGATAGAGAGTAAGAGAGAGAACATAGAGAGGGAGAGAGAGAGAGAGAAAGAAAGCGAGAGGAGCGAGAAATGCTACTACCGGGGTGTGTGTGTGTGTGTGTGTGTGTGTGTGTGTGTGTGTGTGTGTGTGTGTGTGTGTGTGTTGTGTACATCAATTAACACAACACAACACCACAGCTGTGAGGCTGCTAAATTTAAAAGTGTGGAAACGGCTTCACCAAAACAATTGATGGATATCAAAGTTCACCGCCACTTGACACTCATGTCACGGGGGCACCACAAGACACAAGAGAGGATTCCTCGTCCATGTTCTCCTCACCAGAACAATGCCACGGCTGCCCTATTTGTCTCTCTATTCTCTCTCCCCTGCGGTGGCCAGAGGTGTCGACGGCCATGTTTTCTGGTTGTCGTGTCGTCTTGAACAGGACAGAAGAGCCTAAAAAGTTTCACAGTAGCCGACCCCATAGACAAGATGGCGTCCGCTGTGAGACTTTTCTTTCCCACCGCGCCCCCGTCAGCTCTCAGCTCTCAGCTCTCAGCTCTGAGCTCTGAGCTCTCAGCTGCAGCGCATGGAAAGTGACAATAAAACACGAGAATGTGTGATTAAAACAGAGAGGTAGAGAGAGGTAGCGAGAGAGAGAGCTAGAGAGAGTGTAAAGGGGAGAGAGAAAGAGGGAGGGATTATTTGAAAGAACAAAATTACAAAAGAAAGTATGAAAGACAGAATGAATGGGAAAACCTGAACGATCTGTACTTGAGCATATCAAGATATGAAATTGCATATTTCACTCTCTTAAATGACACATCGCCAAAAACCAGCAAAAGTCGTATGTATGTACAGTATGCATGTATGTATGTATGTATGTGTGTGTGTGTGTGTGTGTCAAACTAATTGGCTTTCAATTTCCCCAATTTTTCCACTGAGTATTCCTTGTTTTTTTTCCCCCCTATAGGCCTACATAGTATTTTCCTCGACTGGCGTGCCAGTGCAACCATGCGAGAATACCAGGCGTGTGAAACGTTTCAAGTCAAAGAGCTTATTTCTTCTCACGTTGTTTCTTGTTAGCTGGCTTTGACACCGAGCTGAAATGACACATTTAAAAATCCCCCCCGACGCCCCCCGCCCCCCCCCCCAAAAAAAAAAGAAAAGTACTTCTATACGCTTCACAAAATGGACCACAATGTGGCTCGATTTATTTTAATTTCAACCACATGGCTGGGTACGAGTTCTAGGCCCTTTTCAAACCACAGCCCCAAATCCAACACTAGCCTCTAAACCGTGCGGATCACCATTAAAAACTGTGTTAAACTCAACACTGTACACTATAGAAACCCACTTCCTGGTCTGCTGGACCAATCGGGTCGCGGTTTAGTCTACACATCGCTTACAGCCACCCGTGCCGAGAGAACGAGGTGCAAGGAAACTCACCACGCCTATGGAAAGTCTCCGTCAGCGCGGGAGCTCGACACAACAACGGCAATAAGAACACCGAAAAGATATCGTTCATAGTCCTGTTGAGCGAGGTTGTTTTTGCAAGATGTTTTACAATTGAGTCTCAAATCAGCGGATAGTAATCTACTCGGGACAAAGTGTAACGTCGAAGAAAACCTCGAGGAGAACAACAAGAGAAACACGACTGGTTTTTGGTTTTTTTTCTCTCGTCATCACATTCATTTTCTTATTTACATAAATCCATGTCCTTCACAAAGTGCAATCCATTCCTCAGTAGGCTGACATTTCACCCCCCCCGCCCCCCTGCCCCGCCGCCGCTGAGTGGAGGTGTTCTGAGTTTAATTGCAATCCTATTGGAGAAGACCTTCGTGTCACGGCTATAGGTCAGCCAATCCATAAGCTGTCAAAATAATCGACGAGCAGCCTCGCCAACGTCGAGTTTTTCCTCAGACAGAATTCCTTCGTTTTTTTTTTCCGTTTTTCTTTCTTCGGCGTGGATCACGATGCATCATCATCATCATAGCTCTTCGGCACGCGACGCTATAAAGTATAGCGTAGCGCCGCGTCACAAAACAGAACATACCGTCACGGGGGGGGGCCTTTCTGTTATCGCCCTGATAACAACGCATCTTCTCACTGTAACGTGACCCGTGTGACTCATGTTGTAGTGGGGGGGGGGGGGAAAGAAAAAACACACCCAACAAACACCAAGCTATTTACTGGGGGCCTTTTCAAGTCATATGAAACCATAACAATTAGACGTAACTGCCGCACGGAAAGCAGGGGCCCACGGTTTCTTCTGCTGCGGTGGTTCTTATGTCACATATGCAAGCTGTTACTGCGACGTTCTTTCCTCGAAGCCATCAAACAAAGTCGGAAAAGTCGCTGGATTGTTTCTTCGGTCCTAATGCCATGTTTTGCGGGTTTCCACTTGAGCTAATGGGGCCATCTTTTGTTCCCATGATGCAACACACAGCGAGACAGAGAGAGAGAGAGAGAGACAGAGAGAGAGACAGAGAGAGAGACAGAAAGTGAGACAGAAAGAGCGATATAGAGAGAGATAGAGATAGTACACAGGAGGCCATAGATGAATCACAAGCACAGAACGGTGGGGGGGGGGGGGGAAAGAGAAAAATACGAGGGCTAGAAATACAGCAGGAAAAGGGCAGGGCGACCTCGTCTAGTAGTGGTGGTTAGGGTTTTGGCCTCCGTGTTCGAACCCCAATGCCCGCAGTCTATCTGCAGGCATTCTCCAAGTATCCCTCCTCGCTACCTACCCACCCACCTACCTACCTACCTGCCTACCTACCAACTCATGATGCACTGAATCAATCTTAAATATTCTCTGTTAAGTCGCTTTGGATAAGAACGTCAAAATAAACGACGACAAAGTACCAGCGAGAAGCCATTTTGTGGTTGTCGTCATACAACAAGATTGTGTGTTTGGCCTTGGCGTGTGCCCGACACCCGTTTCCGTGACGACCCTTCCAATACACTGATTAGGTTCTGCGTTCTCCCCCGGCAGCTAGCAGAAGGGACTGGGCCTAAAAAACAGGGGCTCACTCCCTCCCTCCCTCCCTCCCTCCCTCCCCTCCTCTTCCGACTGCTAAACGCTTATCCCACGATCCATTCATCCGCCCCGGGACTCAGTGCCCGGAACGTGCGGCTCTAAGACTTTACCCACAATGCACATAAATGTCGTCGGCTAACCTCAAATCACGTGCGTTTGGCGTGCGCCACACCGCTCGCCGTGATCTGCTGAGCAATCGTGATCGTGATTCTCGTCGAGTCCCGATCCGGGAGGAATGATGATGAACAGCTCGCTAGCTTCGGTCCGTGTGTGGAGGGAAGGAATATTGTGCATGTTTTGGAACGCGTTTGAGAAGATGTTGAGTATTGATTATGCGGGAAGTACGTGCATTCAGAAAGGTCAACTTGTCTGGGATGTTGTCAAGTAGAGAGAATTACATGCAAAACATCCCATAAATAAAGTCTCATCGAATAGATAGATTGTCCATGACTGACAATCAGTGTTGGGATGGGAAAGTAAACTTTGACCACAGCAAAATGTCGGTTAGCTTCTTTTCCAACGTGCTCGAGATGTTTGCCAACATCTGTCCAAGATGGATGTTTAAGGTTTTCTCTGTGTGTGTGCATGTGTGTGTGTGTGTGTGTGTGTGTGTCTGTGGAGAGGGGGGTCATGTATACTTGTGTCAGACCATGTTGGTGTTTTGTGCGCGTGTGCGTGCGTGGTGTGCACGTATTTGTTGTGTGTGTGTGTGTGTGTGTGTCTGTGTGCATCTTTGTGCATGTGTACTGTTTGTGTGTGTGTGTGTGTGCGTGTGGTGTGTGTACATGTGCCATAGTAAATGTGTGTTTGTGTCTGTGTGTGTGTGTGCATCTTTGTGCATATATGTCTGTGTGTGTATGTGTGTGCGTATCTTGGTGCATATGTGTGTGTCTGTGCGTGCACGGATATGTGTGTGTGTGTGTGTGTGTGTGTGTGTGTGTCTGTGCATACATGTGTGTGTGCATTGTATGCATGCCGCGTCTAAGAATACGTGCACTGAGTTGTGACGGTGAACTAAGCGAGACTCCATATTCAGGCAGCATCAAGGACTTTCACGCCTCCTCCCTCCCCCCTCCTCCCTCCTCCCTCCCGTCTCACGACCCCACAGTCCAGCTCTGAGGTGAGGGTGTCTGGATCGTGCTCCTCCTGCATGGATTCTCTCCGTGACTCACCGCTCGGGCGGCTTTCTCTGCAAACGAATGCAAATAGATTCTCTCTCTAGTCTCTTCTCTTATAACCCGCTGACAGCAGAGGCTTGGTTCGTCGCAACCCCTTCAGCTTTCAGAGGACAGAATCCCCTTTCAATGATCTCAACCCAGGAAGCCACAAAGACGAGATCCTGTTGCCCTCACGTGTTGTTCTGTTAATCCTCTGACGCCACCGCCACCACCGCCACCGCCTCCTCCTGTGCTCCCGTCTGCACATTTCCACCTCCGCGGCGGCCGGGCATATTACAGTAAGCCCCAACTGACACCTGTATTGAAGCCACGTATGATTCAACAGGTATCGCGTGTGTGTGTGTGTGTGTGTGTGTGTGAAGGCGTGGATCTGAATGGAGGCGGGTGCGACAAGGCAGCGAGCGGGATGGGACCCACACCCCGAGGGACAAAGTGACACACAAAGAAGTGCGACAGAGTTCAAAACGATCATACTTGACACGTTTCGCTTGTGGCCATGTTGTTCCCCCGACGGTTCCTTTCTTGAACAACAAGTCGGGAGGCGAGGCGCTCGTTGCCGGGGCGGACTGCACTGCACCGATCCGCGTTTCAAAGCGTGCTAGCATGCTGTCTCGGCATTGAAAAGCCGCAAAAGGGGGGCGTTTCAATGGGAGAAAAAGGGCATTAAACAGTGTTCTCCACCGTGAAGCCCCGTCTCGCTCCCCTGCACCTCCCGTGGTCTTCCGCTGCACGCCACGGTCTCGTCGCCGGGGCCTCCAGACCGCACCGTCCACGCAACGCTAATCCCACACCGCCAGCCGGGGCTCTGCTGGGACTCGGTTCAAAAAGCTCGTGGGCCCATCTGGAGACGATCACGACCACCTCCGCTCCGGCCCCCGTCTTGCTCGAGCTGCAACCCCTTAAATTACGGCCTTTGACAGCCGGGTCGACCCGAATCATCGTCACCATCTCTGTATATCGGCTTAATGTGAAGAAGACGAACGTATAATGTGTAATGACGAATGTATAATTCGCGTCATCAAATGTTTTTCTCGTGTCAAGGGAGTCGAACGCGCGCGATGCGGAGTTGTGTTGTACCGCGATCGGAGCGCAGTGCCTGCTATAGGTTTACAAACAAACGGATGACAGAGAATCCCTTAATGTGCGCACCAAAGGGGCTTCTTTTTCTTTCGCTCCCCACATCTGGTTCCGTCGGCTTCCCTGTCGCTCGCCGGTTGAACAAGACCCCACAAATCAAAGACACGCGGCCAACGTCAATAAAGCATTTGATCCCTGAAGGGTATAAACAGCTTTTTTTTTGGAGGCCGAATGTCACGATGATAAAGTGCTCCCCGCGGACCCCTAGATCAACTTCACCCGCGGCGTCATACGGTTAGATATTGGCTCGCTGGCCGAGGCTTGTCTGGCTGAACGCGTCAGCCGGGGCGTGTGCCGTGAGGGGCGATGACGGCTATTGACAGGAGAGATCGGCGGCTCTCCGCAGGTGAGTGACTCTCCTCTCTCCCCCGGGGTTCCTCCATCGTGCACCTCTTTAGCCCTTCAACATTCAGGAAGTTTCCCTTGCTCCACCGCTGGGTCCAAAAGCCCCTCTCTCTCTCTTATACTGTCATGAAATCAGACAAATGTTTAAGAGGAATTAAGGCGTTGGAGTAACCCGAATTGGGGTTTTTTTCTAGATTATTATTAAAAACCGCATATTTTTGCTCCAACGATATATTACATTTTCGGTTAAATGTGAAATGTACACTTTCCAAAGTAAACATTGAAATAAATGCGGAAAGGTTAGGCTTGTCAAACTTAACAAGACAGCCTGAGCCTCTGACCACAACCACTAGTGGCCATTAGAAGAACCACACCTTAAGTGGCACATTGACTTTGGCTTTCATCCCAGACGGCTGCTTGAATATCACAAATGATTTTACTGGGAATCCCATAAAAACAGGTCGACTACATTTTATTCCATAATACTGTCACCTGTCACGCTGGACCGTTCACTCAGCTTCCTGCCTGGTTATACACGCGCATGCGCACAAGCTCTTCCCGCGGCAGCACCGCTGTATTCACGACATGTGGGACTAATCGCTCAGAGTGGAAACTAAGTGTTCGCACCATCCTCACAGTGGGAACTGCTACCGGGCAAAAGAAAAGCAATCATTCTTACTTAAGTCTACAGCAATTTCAAACATCATCTTCATTCTAACTTACAATATACTGTATGTGTGTCATGCTACTATTATAATAATGTATTGCACATCTTACTGGAAGCCTGGACAGTTACTGCATTGACTTGACTGCTGGGTCAGAGTTACAGGATCTATCTAGCAATTCCCAGTCTGAATTCCCACACTGATGGGTGATGTGAGTGCTTTTCAAACCTTTTCCTCCATTCAATTGTTGTATTTAGCCGACTTTACGCAGTCATATCAAAGTATAGTACCATACTATGTAATGTAAAATGTTATAATTCACCAATAAGGACACACCACCACCAGCAGCAACCAGCACCACCACAGCACCAGCGAGCAGCACACATCTTATAAACCACCAGGGAAGAGGACAAGTCATCCGTACCTGTACCACTCCAGGCCCTTGTCATAGAAGCGGTCGAAGAAGTGTGGCTCGAGCCCAGCGCCCTGACGTCGGGGTGGACGCGCAGGAACTCCAGCAGGGCGCGCGTCCCGCCTTTCTTGACGCCGATGATGATCGCCTGGGGGACCTTCTTGCGCCGAACGTGTTGGACACGGGGATGCCGTTACGCGCGTCGATCGGTAACACTGGGGATCACTGGATCACTGGGCGGCGGCGGGTGGCAGTAGTAGTTGCTGTGTTGTTGTGTTGTGGTGGCGCCAGGCGCGTCTGCCGTCCACGCGCGGCTCCGCGGTGGAGTCGTTGCGGCGCCGTCGCGCACGGAGGAGCGCCTGCGACCGCGGGTGGTCCAGCGGCGCGCGGCTCCTCCTGCTGTCGTCGTCGTGGTGGTGGTGGTGGTAGTCGTAGTCGCCGTCCTCGCCGTCCCGCGACGGGGGGCGACCGGAGCTGTGCGCGAAGGTCCTCGGCGTCGAGTCGGAGACCCCGGCGAGGCAGTAGAAGAGGCAGGTGAAGACGAGGAGCATGGTAAAGAACACGGACACCTTGGGCACCGGCGCCTGGCCCCAGCTGAACCTGAGTCGGCATCCGCTACATCCCATGAGGCGCGGGTCTCCTGGCCGGCGGCGAGACGCGAAACGTGGACACCGTTACCATCACTTCTTTTTCTTCATTCAAAGTCACTTCAAAAAGTAAAAGTACAAAAAAACTACAAAAAAAACCTGTTGCATAGAGTATATTTAAATTTCAAAAGTTATGTGGCAGGTGAGAAGTATGTCCCAAACTTGGTAAAATATCTCTTGTCTTGTCTTTTCATGTTTAATTATTATTATACGAGCAAGTGTAGTTAAAGTGGACAGTCATCTACTATATGGCACGTTAATGAGCAGCCAGCCATTCAGTGACCTCCTCCTCTGTGCGCTCTGTGAGTCCCATTGAGTCTCTCTCCTACCTCTCTCTCTCTCTCTCTCTCTCTCTCTCTCTGATGCCCCACCCCCACCCCTCCTCCCCTCTCTCTCCACCCTTCCTCCCTCTCAACCTATACGATGAGCAAGCCAATTGCAGACTCCACAATGTTTTAAATATTTCATTTTCCACCAATGTTGTTTTTGTGCCTTTTCTTCAATCACTTTTTTTTCTTCTTTGTTTGTTGAACAACTCATTTCAAAGAGAATTCACCGAAAGGAGTCAGCTGAGGTGGTTCGGGCATCTGATTAGGATGCCCCCCGGGCGCCTCCCTTTGGAGGTTTTCTGGGCACGTCCAACTGGGAGGAGACCCCGGGGCAGACCCAGAACCCGCTGGAGGGATTATATATCTCGTCTGGCCTGGGAACGCCTCGGGATCCCCCAGGAGGAACTAGAGAGTGTGGCTGGGGAGAAGGAAGCCTGGGGGGCCCTGCTTAGCCGGCTGCCACCGACAGAATGGATGAATGGATGGATGGATGTATTTTATGGCATGTATGACAATTTTAGCGTTATTCTTTCGGCTGCAATCACAGCAGTGCTATACAGTCTTGGGTGCAAATAAATATGAAAAGTCATATGTACATACATCTTTTAAAGATACCCTCTTGCTATCAGTGCACCGAGGCCCAAGAAATGGTGATGCACTTTTCAGAAAAGCGATTGGTCAGAAGGAGACGCCTTTGTCCTTAACCTGCTCGATATGTTCCTGCTCTCGAGTTACCTCGCTAACCTCCAGCACAGGCCTCAGGACACCGGGATGGGACCCACACCCCGAGGGACAAAGTGACACACAAAGAAGTGCGACAGAGTTCAAAACGATCATACTTGACACGTTTCGCTTGTGGCCATGTTGTTCCCCCGACGGTTCCTTTCTTGAACAACAAGTCGGGAGGCGAGGCGCTCGTTGCCGGGCGGACTGCACTGATCTGTGTGCTAGCATGCTGTCTCGGCATTGAAAAGCCGCAAAAGGGGGGCGTTTCAATGGGAGAAAAAGGGCATTAAACAGCGTTCTCCACCGTGAAGCCCGTCTCGCTCCCCTGCACCTCCCGTGGTCTTCCGCTGCACGCCACGGTCTCGTCGCCGGGGCCTCCAGACCGCACCGTCCACGCAACGCTAATCCCACACCGCCAGCCGGGGCTCTGCTGGGACTCGGTTCAAAAAGCTCGTGGGCCCATCTGGAGACGATCACGACCACCTCCGCTCCGGCCCCCGTCTTGCTCGAGCTGCAACCCCTTAAATTACGGCCTTTGACAGCCGGGTCGACCCGAATCATCGTCACCATCTCTGTATATCGGCTTAATATGAAGAAGACGAATGTATAATGTATAATGACGAATGTATAATTAGCGTCATCGATGCGGAGTTGTGTTGTATCGCGATCGGAGCGCAGTGCTGCTATAGGTTTACGAAACAAACGGATGACAGAGAATCCCTTAATGTGCGCACCAAAGGGGCTCTTTTTCTTTCGCTCCCCACATCTGGTTCCGTCGGCTTCCCTGTCGCTCGCCGGTTGAACAAGACCCCACAAATCAAAGACACGCGGCCAACGTCAATAAAGCATTTGATCCCTGAAGGGTATAAACGGCTTTTTTTTTTGGAGGCCGAATGTCACGATGATAAAGTGCTCCCCGCGGACCCCTAGATCAACTTCACCCGCGGCGTCATACGGTTAGATATTGGCTCGCTGGCCGAGGCTTGTCTGGCTGAACGCGTCAGCCGGGCGTGTGCCGTGAGGGGCGATGACGGCTATTGACAGGAGAGATCGGCGGCTCTCCGCAGGTGAGTGACTCTCCTCTCTCCCCCCGGGGGTCCTCCATCGTGCACCTCTTTAGCCCTTCAACATTCAGGAAGTTTCCCTTGCTCCACCTCTGGGTCCAAAAGCCCCTCTCTCTCTTATACTGTCATGAAATCAGACAAATATTTAAGAGGAATTAAGGCGTTGAAGTAACCCGAATTGGGGTTTTTTCTAGATTATTATTAAAAACCGCATATTTTCACTCAGCGATATATATTACATTTTCGGTTAAATGTGAAATGTACACTTTCCAAAGTAAACATTGAAATAAATGCGAAAGGTTAGGCTTGTCAAACTTAACAAGACAGCCTGAGCCTCTGACCACAACCACTAGTGGCCATTAGAAGAACCACACCTTAAGTGGCACATTGACTTTGGCTTTCATCCCAGACGGCTGCTTGAATATCACAAATGATTTTACTGGGAATCCCATAAAAACAGGTTGACTACATTTTATTCCATAATACTGTCACCTGTCACGCTGGACCGTTCACTCAGCTTCCTGCCTGGTTATACACGCGCATGCGCACAAGCTCTTCCCGCGGCAGCACCGCTGTATTCACGACATGTGGGACTAATCGCTCAGAGTGGAAACTAAGTGTTCGCACCATCCTCACAGTGGGAACTGCTACCGGGCAAAAGAAAAGCAATCATTCTTACCAATCTATAAAGTCTACAGCAATTTCAAACATTACCTTCATTATAACTTACAATATACTGTATATGTGTCATGCTACTATTATAATAATGTATTGCACATCTTACTGGAAGCCTGGACAGTTACTGCATTGACTTGACTGCTGGGTCAGAGTTACAGGATCTATCTAGCAATTCCCAGTCTGAATTCCCACACTGATGGGTGATGTGAGTGCCTTTTCAAACCTTTTCCCCATTCAATTGTTGTATTTAGCTGACTTTACGCAGGTCATATCAAAGTATAGTACCATACTGTGTAAATGTAAATGTTATTTAATTCACCAATAAGGACCACCACCACCAGCACCAGCAGCACCAGCAGCAGCACCAGCACCAGCAGCAGCACCATCTCATAAACCACCAGGGAAGAGACAAGTCATCCGTACCTGTACCACTCCAGGCCCTTGTCATAGAAGCGGTCGAAGAAGTGCGGCTCGGAGCCCAGCGCCCTGACGTCGGGGTGGACGCGCAGGAACTCCAGCAGGGCGCGCGTCCCGCCTTTCTTGACGCCGATGATGATCGCCTGGGGGACCTTCTTGGCGCCGAACGTGTTGGACACGGGGATGCCGTTACGCGCGTCGATCGGACCACTGGGATCACTGGGATCACTGGGCGGCGGCGGCGGCAGTAGTAGTTGCTGTTGTTGTTGTTTGTGGTGGCGGCCAGGCGCGTCTCCGTCCACGCGCGGCTCCGCGGTGGAGTCGTTGCGGCGCCGTCGCGCACGGAGGAGCGCCTGCGACCGCGGGTGGTCCAGCGGCGCGCGGCTCCTCCTGTCGTCGTCGTCGTGGTGGTGGTGGTAGTCGTAGTCGCCGTCCTCGCCGTCCCGCGACGGGGGGCGACCGGAGCTGTGCGCGAAGGTCCTCGGCGTCGAGTCGGAGACCCCGGCGAGGCAGTAGAAGAGGCAGGTGAAGACGAGGAGCATGGTAAAGAACACGGACACCTTGGGCACCGGCGCCTGGCCCCAGTTGAACCTGAGTCGGCATCCGCTACATCCCATGAGGCGCGGGTCTCCTGGCCGGCGGCGAGACGCGAAACGTGGACACCGTTACCATCACTTCTTTTTCTTCATTCAAAGTCACTTCAAAAAGTAAAACTACAAAAAAACTACAAAAACCTGTTGCATAGAGTATATTTATAGATCAAAAGTTATGTTGCAGGTGAAAAGTATGTCCCAAACTTGGTAAAATATCTCTTGTCTTGTCTTTTCATGTTTAATTATTATTATAAGAGCAAGTGTAGTTAAAGTGGACAGTCATCTACTATATGGCACGTTAATGAGCAGCCAGCCATTCAGTGACCTCCTCCTCTGTGCGCTCTGTGAGTCCCATTGAGTCTCTCTCCTACCTCTCTCTCTCTCTCTCTCTCTCTCTCTGATGCCCCACCCCCCCCCTCCTCTCTCTCTCTCTCACCCTTCCTCCCTCTCAACCTATACGATGAGCAAGCCAATTGCAGACTCCACAATGTTTTAAATATTTCATTTTCCACCAATGTTGTTTTTGTGCCTTTTCTTCAATCACTTTTTTTTCTTCTTTGTTTGTTGAACAACTCATTTCAAAGAGAATTCACCGATACAGGCCTCAGGACACCCGTAGATATCAGACTTGTTTATTGGAGTGTTGGCAAGATGCTTCCAGAACAGGTGATAAATGACTGCGTTCTCCCTCCCTGAGTGTGTGTGTGTGTGTGTGTGTGGTGATGGCAGTTTTATCCGTTGCGGGCGGCTTAATTACTCCACGCACCCAGTCTAATCAGCCTGGAGCTGCTTAAACCAGCCACCAACCACACACTCCACTGTGACTTTATTGTGTTTATATCAGATTTTTAAAGACTAGTCTTTAAAAAATTTGCTAATTTGAAACGTGCCTGTTCGAAGTGCGTGCCTCTGCCAGTTCGAAACGTGCCCATTGGAAACGGGCCGACTGCGTGGCACTCGACACTGCACATCTTTGGGTCCTCGGCAATACACACGCCAGTGCAGGTGCCTGTCCCGTGCCTGTTCAGAAAGGGCTGCTCGGGTCGATTGCTTGCAGCTTTCTTGAGAAGCACTCATCCAAACTGTAGCCATAGTCTCTGCATTTGACCCATCCTGTGTTATGCTGCCCCTCCAGGGGCAGCCAGGAGCAGTGGGCAGCCCTTTTACGTACCCGGGGACCAGCAGCTCCAGGTCTTGTCCACCATCTGTCAGGGATGTGGACAGGAGAGGCGATCTTCACATGTTTTTAATTGGGGTTCTTTCACTCCGTAAGGAGACCCCGCGGAGCACGGGGAGAACATGCAAACTCCACACAGAAAGGCCGGGAGATCACCCACCTGGGCACCCCACAGTCAATAGCACCCCAGGCGGGAATCGATCCCAGGACCTTCTTGCTGTGAGGCAGCAGTGCAAGCACTGCGCGACCGTGCCGAGCAGTTGCTCCTGCCACACACCACCACCTAAGTGGCTCTGCTGGGGCATGGAGCTCCTCAGTTGTCCTGAGGCCTGCACCATGAAGCAAATCCAACATACCCAGGATATCTTGTCATATGAAAAATGTCAAAACATAATCCAGGCAAAAAGCAACATAGTTGCTACTGCCAAAGGCAGGAAGCAAAGCTGACAAAAAATGGCAGGCTGTGTGAATCCATAATTTAGGCTTATCAATAGTGCGCCATCATTAAGGCACCAGTTGGCTCGAGCTGACGATATATAATTACATGTGTAGTCCATTAAATGAATCGGTCGGGATGAGAGTCAGCACCTCCAAGTCTGAGGCCATGGTCTCTGCCGGAAAACGGTGGAGTGTTCCCTCCGGGTTGGGAGTGAGTTGCTGCCTCAAGCGAAGGAGTTCAAGTATCTCGGGGTCTTGTTCACGAGTGAGGGCAAAATGGAGCGGGAGATGGACAGACGGATTGGTGCAGCGTCTGCAGTGATGCGGGCGCTGTACCGGTCCGTTGTGGTGAAGAGGGATTTACAGGTCCATCTACGTTCCAACCCTCACCTATGGTCACGAGCTTTGGGTAGTGACCGAAAGAATGAGATCGCGGATACAAGCGGCCGAAATGAGTTTCCTCCGCAGGGTGGCTGGGCTCAGCCTTTCCTCAGGCTGCAGATAGTGGTGGGTCCGTGTCTGTGGCTCGGCAGCGCTTAGTAGGTGTAGGTTAGGTTGGGTGTCGAGGAGCCGGGGTCGCTTCTTACGTACATCCGGAAGTGAGGTTAGTGGCTGCGGTCTCTGGCTCAGGACGTAGTAGAGATCGCCTGTCTCAGTTCTTGGCGCGTCCAGGTCAGTAAGTATAGTATGTGTTAGGTGCAGCGCTGTGATGTTGGTGGTTCCAGCTCCCGGCATCTGAAAGTACTGACTATGTGAGGTGGGATGCCCCCGGCGTCCCCTCCGCTTTGGAGGGTTTTCCTCGCCGGTGCGGTTTTCATATAGAACAGTGTGTGGTGTGTTGAAGCCCCCCCCCACACACACACACACACACACACACGCACAACACACACACACACACACCTATAACCGACCGACCGGCCAAGTTCATATTTTTCCACCGAACTACGCAAACCCGATCCGCCAAAAACACCACTCCCCCCCTCATGGTTTGTTTCTTTGAACCCCCACCACCCCCTGGTCATAGAGAGGCTTGGACAGACTTGTGAATGAGACAGAGTCCCCCCCCCCCCCCCTCAGGGTGTCAACTTAAACCTCTTGTACTCTGCATGCACTCTGGGACTAACGCTCATATACTGTACCCATAGGTCCTCTGAGTAGACCAGCGTCTCTTCAACTGTGGCCGGGGGACCCAAACGGGCCACGAATCCAACATATACCAAAGTCAAAGTGTTTTATTGTCACATGTACAGTACATCATATCACAGGACCACTCTGAACAGTGAGGTCCTTGTGACATTATGCAAAAAAAGTCGGCAAAAAGATAAAATAGCAAGAAGATAATTTTTTTTCTATAGATATATGCATTGAAAATCTACATACTGTATATATATATGCACACACACATGAAAATATACATATATATATACACACATATACGGTATATATACAGTATATACAGTATATATATATATATAGATTGAGCGGCACAATATACAGTACCAGTACAGAATAACTCGGGAGAGGATCACCGGTTCTGGTGTGCCCACACACACAGGAAGTGTGTGTGTGTGTGTGGTTGGCTGGTTGGTTGGTTGGTTGGTTGGTACCCACGGCACAGACCCGCTGAAGTGAGTCTTTTGGGTCCTGCGGTGAAAACAGTCAGAGAACTCCCTTCCCCCCCCCCCCCCCCCCACTGCTCCAGACAATAGAGGGACCATGCAGTCTCAGGCTGGTCTCAGACTCTTCTCGGGCTGGGTGTCACCTTAGGGTGCTCTGGTGGTGGAGGGGGAGGGACCTTCCTGCATAGCCTGGATAAAGTTTCTTGTGAACAGAGGTATTGTATGCAGGAGAGTGTTCTTTGAAGCGTCTCTTTGATGCGGTACTTTGTCGCGCCGTCTGTCTGTCCATCTGTCTGATTGTCTATCCGCCTGTCTGTCTGACTGTCTGTCTGTCCGCCTGTCTGTCTGTCTGTCTGTCTGTCTGTCCAACTGCCGTTTGACTGGTGTCTGTCCCTCTGTCTGTCTGTCCTACTGTCTCTGTCTGTGTCTGTCTGTCTGTCTGTCTGTCCGATTGTCCGTCTCTGTCTGACTTTTTGTCTCGACTGTCTGACTGTCTGTCTGTCTGTCCGACTGTCTGTCTGTTTGTCCATCAGACTGTCTCTCTCTGTCTGTCTGTCTCCTCATGCCAACGATGATGCAGAACAGAGAGGAAGGAATCTTCCGTCTGGAACCATATTGCACACAGACATGGGAACACGTCACACACACACACACACACACACACACACACACACACACACACAAGCGTGTACATGCGTGGATATGTGCGCACACACGTACAAGTAATGCAAGTATGCGTGTGTGTGTGTGCGTGACTGTTGTGACACATGTGTGTGTGCGTGGGTGCGTTTATTTGTCTGTGCCTTTTATCAGACAATGAAACACTATTTGAGTCAAGAGGAGGAGAGACGACTGTGGTTAAAGACATTAAAGGTCACGACTGCGAACTGTGAACTCTGTCATAAAATAAAATTCCAAAAATCTTTGTCACAGCTCAAGACGTCTTCAAGCGTCTCTTCCCTCACACGCCCCACGACGGTTTCGCCCGTTTCTTAGTTTCCGCCGTGGAGGAATTAAAAAGAAAAATGCCGGGACACTCCTCTGAAACAAAGGCCTCTGTGGACACATGACGTGCTCGGCAAATATAGAATAATAACACGTTGTGGAGCACAAACAGACGTCGTAAAAATCCAGAGGACAGAGAGGCCAGCTCGGCCGGGGCAGCGAGGAATCCGCACGCCACACGCGGCTCGACCTCGCGTGTCTGCTAGCGGGGAGAGAGAGAGAGAGAGAGAGAGAGAGTCAAGAGTCAAGCAGGGGTCAAGACCCAGCAGCCTATAGCCTGTATCAGTAGTTTTGCTTGATTGGGAGTTTCTCTCTCTCTCTCTCTCTCTCTCTCTCTCTCCCCCCCACTAATTGTTCTATCCGGATGCTGCACTGACAGCTCCAGAGCTGGTCATGTAAACAATGAAATGAAGGAAACAAACAGATGCCAGTGATGTACCGGTGACATGTGCATATCGTTATGGATGATGTTGATATGTCAACATCATCCATAACGTCATCCATGTGTGTGTGTGTGTGAGCGTGTGTGTGTGTGTGTGTGTGTGTGTGTGTGTGAAAGGATACCTGATAAATGCACGAAATTATGCACATTGTGTTTGTCTATGCTGCACTTTTGTGTTGTTGTGTATGTGTCTGTATTCGAGTGTGTATTTTTTTGTGCGTGTGTGTGTGTGTGTGTGTGTGTGTGTGTGTGTGTGTGTGTGTGTGTGTGTGTGAAAGGATACCTGATAAATGCACAAAATTATGCACATCGTGTTTGTCTATGCTGCACTTTTGTGTTGGCGTATATGTGTATATTCGAGTGTGTATTTGTTTGTGCGTGTGTGTGTGTGTGTGTGTGTGTGTGTGTGTGTGTGTGTGTGTGAAAGGATACCTGATAAATGCACAAAATTATGCACATCGTGTTTGTCTATGCTGCACTTTTGTGTTGGCGTGCGTGTGTCTATATTTGAGTTTGTATTTGTTTGCGTGCGTGTGTGCGTGCGTGTGTGTGTGTGCGTGCGTGTGTGTGTGTGCGTGCATGCGCAGATGAACATATGTGCTCATGCCTCCCCAGTCCTCCCATATGTTTTGCAGTTTCCATAATGTATATATTTGTGTTCATCTCCGTCATAACGCATTCCAATATGCGTGCGCTCGGGGGCCTCAATGTGTGTGTGTGTGTGTGTGTGTGTGTGCGCGTGTTACCAACACACACACACACACACCACAGCTGGAGGCCTGCAGATGTCATGTCCATGTGTCCGGCATTACAGCCAATTAGAAACCTTCCACCACTTAAAGGGGACTGCTCCACCACTCTGTTTGTCATTTCCAGGACGAGGAAGACCCGTAGATATCAGACTTGTTTATTGGAGTGTTGGCAAGATGCTTCCAGAACAGGTGATAAATGACTGCGTTCTCCCTCCCTGAGTGTGTGTGTGTGTGTGTGTGTGGTGATGGCAGTTTTATCCGTTGCGGGTGGCTTAATTACTCCACGCACCACTGGTCTAATCAGCGTGGAGCTGCTCAAACCAGCCACCAACCACACACTCCACTGTGACTTTATTGTGTTTATATCAGATTTTTAAAGACTAGTCTTTAAAAAATTTGCTAATTTGAAACGTGCCTGTTCGAAGTGCGTGCCTCTGCCAGTTCGAAACGTGCCCATTGGAAACGGGCCGACTGCGTGGCACTCGACACTGCACATCTTTGGGTCCTCGGCAATACACACGCCAGTGCAGGTGCCTGTCCCGTGCCTGTTCAGAAAGGGCTGCTCGGGTCGATTGCTTGCAGCTTTCTTGAGAAGCACTCATCCAAACTGTAGCCATAGTCTCTGCATTTGACCCATCCTGTGTTATGCTGCCCCTCCAGGGATAGCCAGGAGCAGTGGGTAGCCGTTTACGTTGGCGCCCGGGGACCAGCAGCTCCAGATCTTCCGTCCACGTCTTGGTCAGGGAATGGGCCGGAGAAGCGATTCTTTGCATGTTTCTAATTGGGGTTCTTACTGTGGAAGGAGACCCCGCGGAGCACGGGGAGAACATGCAAACTCCACAGAGAAAGGCCAGGAGATAACCCCACCTGGGCACCCCAGAGCCAATAGCACCCCAGGCGGGAATCGATCCCAGGACCTTCTTGCTGTGAGGCAGCAGTGCAAGCACTGCGCGACCGTGCCGAGCAGTTGCTCCTGCCACACACCACCACCTAAGTGGCTCTGCTGGGGCATGGAGCTCCTCAGTTGTCCTGAGGCCTGCACCATGAAGCAAATCCAACATACCCAGGATATCTTGTCATATGAAAAATGTCAAAACATAATCCAGGCAAAAAGCAACATAGTTGCTACTGCCAAAGGCAGGAAGCAAAGCTGACAAAAAATGGCAGGCTGTGTGAATCCATAATTTAGGCTTATCAATAGTGCGCCATCATTAAGGCACCAGTTGGCTCGAGCTGACGATATATAATTACATGTGTAGTCCATTAAATGAATGTGTTGCTGACATGTATTTTAGCACCTCCAAGTCTGAGGCCATGGTTCTCTGCCAGAAAACGGTGGAGTGTTCCCTCCGGGTTGGGAATGAGTTGCTGCCTCGGGATCCCCCAGGAGGAACTGGAGAGTGTGGCTGGGGAGAAGGAAGCCTGGGGGGCCCTGCTTAGCCGGCTGCCACCACGACCCGGCCCCGGGTAAGCGGACGAGAATGGATGGATGGATGTATTTTATGGCATGTATGACAATTTTAGCGTTATTCTTTCGGCTGCAATCACAGCAGTGCTATACAGTCTTGGGTGCAAATAAATATGAAAAGTCATATGTACATACATCTTTTAAAGATACCCTCTTGCTATCAGTGCACCGAGGCCCAAGAAATGGTGATGCACTTTTCAGAAAAGCGATTGGTCAGAAGGAGACGCCTTTGTCCTTAACCTGCTCGATATGTTCCTGCTCTCGAGTTACCTCGCTAACCTCCAGCACAGGCCTCAGGACACCCGTAGATATCAGACTTGTTTATTGGAGTGTTGGCAAGATGCTTCCAGAACAGGTGATAAATGACTGCGTTCTCCCTCCCTGAGTGTGTGTGTGTGTGTGTGTGTGGTGATGGCAGTTTTATCCGTTGCGGGTGGCTTAATTACTCCACGCACCACTGGTGTGTAGCCTCACCCAGTCTAATCAGCCTGGAGCTGCTTAAACCAGCCACCAACCA
>PIJE02001179.1:21986-26986 GCA_002895965.2 Coryphaenoides rupestris | reverse complement strand
TTCTGTTCACACTCTTTCAGCCAAGACACACACACACACACACACACACACACACACACACACACACACACAGGCATACACGCACATACATACGCACAGTGATTGGCAGCTATCACGTTTTTGCAGTATACCTGCCAATTGCGTAACAACCTCACATTCCTTCGGCGTCTGTCTATGACGGCCTTGCAGTGAAGACGCATTCCAGGCTTCAGCGAGGGGTACCCGGCTTTATGAGACGCCGATGACCGTGCTGAAATGAACCTCTCGTGCCCCAGTGTCTCGGTGTTGGCCCAGCTGAGGTGTATCAGCTGGTCTGTCTGGGAGCAGATGTGCGCTAGCGAGCTCCTCTGATCGTCCGCGCCAAACGCTGACGCTAACGGCGCATTCATTATGGATTCAATAACACGCTCGCTCCCATAATGAAGAGCCATGAATGATGAATTGACGACCACGTTGATTGATGGCTTTGTTATTGAATACCTGCAGAGGCCACTGTCAAACGTCTGTGTGTGTGTGTGTGTACGTGTGTGTGTGTGTGTGTGTGTGTGTGTGTGTGTATTTATGTGTGTACGTGCTACCTTGTATGCATGTTTTTTAATGTGTTATGTGAGTGTCTGTCTATCTGTGTGTGTGTGTGTGTGTGTGTGTGTGGTGTGTGTTCTAGATTGCATGAGTGTGTGTGTGTGTGTGTGTGTACTAGATTGCGTATGCGCATGCATGTTTTGTTGTCGTACAGGAGGAGCTCAGGGCTATAAAGTTGCAGAGGCATTCGGAATTTCCCATATTCACAAATCAACTATAATCCAGATGTGCTCAGGGCACACACACACACACACACACACACACACACACACACACACACAAATACCACACACACGGATAATTACATATTAGAGACCAGTATTATTATCATCAGTGTAAAACATCTACAGAGGGGAGGGGAGCAGAACGTGTGTGTGAGCTCCTGTGAGGCCAACACATAACCCAGCGACCTCCACCTCCACCTCCACGATCACAACCCTTCTGCTCTCGACTCGGGGAAAACAACCACACACACACACACACACACACACACACACACACACACACACACACACACACACACATGTTCATGTCTTGCAGCCAAACTCCTCCTCCTATATGCAGAGTGGGGAGCAGATGAAACAAGTTTTCTGTTGTCACTGAAGATTCTCTGCGGTGCTGGTGTTATCGGAGCCGATAAGACCGGGGGTGGGGGGGGGGGGGGTGTGGGGGGGGGCGTGGGTGTGGGGGGGGGTTGGTGGTTCTGGTCCTGGGAAATAACACCGACCGCTTGTAACGTTCTCTGGTACCGCTGGCCCATTCCGAACCCCAGAAGCACCACAACTAAGGAGACGACGACACAGACACACACGTGACACCGGCGGCGCATGTCTGCAGACAACACCGTCCACCCCCCCCCCCAACCCCCCCCCCCCCCCCCCCCCCCCCCCCCCCCCCCCCCCCCTCCTCCCTCTAACCACCCCAACATGTTCCCAGAGCCCTGGATCACGAGGTCAGCCGCAGAGGTCTTGCGGGGCCCTGAAGAAGAAAGCGTTTTGGCGGATCAAACTCCTCAGGATTTCCCCCCCTCCCCCCCCCCTCCCCCCCCCCACACACACACACACACACACACCAACCCCCACACACCACACACAAGTTAGCAATCAGTGCTACCAAAAAGGGAGCAATTTTAGCTAATAGGGACCACCAACAACCACCATTGCGTGTGTGTGTGTGTGTGTGTGTGTATGTGTGTGTGTGTGTGTGTGTGTGTGTGTGTGTGTGTGTGTGTGTGTGTGTGTGTGTGTGTGTGTGTGTGTGTGTTGTGTGTGTTTGTAGGGGGTGGGGTGGGGGGTCCGCGTTGCAAAAGTAGATTTGCGAAGGCGTACAATGCAGTGCACACAAAAAGACATGAGCGTAGAAAGGATGCACACACACACACACGCCTGCACACACACACACACACAAGACGCGCAACACGCCTGCACACACACACACACCAACACACACACAGGATCTCTGGAAGTTATATGGCGCACGCTGGAAGCCTTACCCTTAAGATGAGAGGATGAGCTACCACCAAATTGCAGGGAGAGGTGGGGTGGGGGGGGTGGTGGTGGTGGTGGTGGGTGTGGTTGGTGGTGATGGTAGTCTGTGGCACCATACCCAGGATTAGGACTGGGGTAATTACTGTCTTCTTCTTCCTCCTCCTCTCCTCCTCCTCCCTCCTCCTCCTCCTCAGTATGGTTTTGGTTATGCTGGTGGAGAGAGAGCTCTCAGTCTGACGTTGACAATGATGTATTCAGGGGCCGGGGCGCCTGCATGTTCGCCGTCTTCTTAAAATCATTATCTCGTTGTCCCGAAGCTTGCCGGTGTTTTGCTTTCATGTATTTTATTTATAGTTCTGTCTATTCTATTACTTTTGGATTAATGCCACAGCGTTGTCAAATACTTGATCCTGGTCGGTCAAATAACGTTTCCAAAGGTGTGCGTTTGTTGTCAATAACGGGACGGTTTCCGAGATGCAATGCTCTACAAATCTAACATTAAAGACAACGGTCAGCTACAACTATCGACAAGATGCTTCGTTAAACGATATGCCCAAAGCACCACAGAAGGAGAATTTCAGCTGATTAAGTCCACCTAAAAAATCTATATCTATATCTATATCTATATCTAATCATCGTTGGTATAAGGTACAGTCCACTGGGTAGGCTGGTAGACTGATCTAGTCATCATACATCTGCGGTGGACATTCCCACTTGTTGATGTCACTAGACGGCGTTGTGATAAAGGCTCCGCGATGGCTAATCACACTCACACCCCGGTGGCATAATATGTCCCCTTTAAGGCTGAAGACCTTGTTATTCGAGATGTACTGGTCTGGAGTTCACGGAGTAGCAGGCGAACGGAGCAGACGGGACAGACCCTTTTCACAGCCGGGGAAAAACACAGGTGTAGCTCATAACATTGCTGAAGGATGTAGGTTTTGGTTTGGCAGTGCACCAGTATAGATCCAGTCTATACTGGTCCAGTCAATGCACTCCCATTTTAGCTTCATTACACAGGCTTGTTGTTACACACATAGAGCCCCGCATGGTCAGGCACCTGTGTACAGCTGCAACCTACTCCATCCCGACATTATACCAGCAGGTCCCTTAGGTCTCCTGGCCAGGGCTTACTGGTTGTCCCTCTCGCTCGAGGCTCAAAACAAAAGGCGATAAGAGCCTTTGAAATTGTGGCGCCTACGCTGTGGAACGCCCTTCCACCGGACTTAAGATCTGCGGTCTCAGTTGACACTTTTAAAAAGCAGCTAAAGACTCATCTGTTCAGACCGGCCTTTGTCTAGCCTCTTGTGTCTGTGTTTCTGTGTCCTTCGTTTTTGTGTTTTATTGTTTCTTACGATGCGATGGTCTTATTTTAACTATTGTACTCCTGTGCAGCACTTTGTGACGGGTGCTATATAAATAAACTTCACTGACTTACTTTCTTACTTACTTACTTACTGACTTACACATTGACCATGCTGGGGCTGCCAGCGACAGACGTAAAATAAAACTCATCTAACATTAAAAATGGACAGGAACAGGAAGCTACTTTTTTAACCTGCTGCTGATGCTCGTCTGTGGCGAGGGGTCTGTTGTTGAGCTGATTAGTAGGCTCTGCAGCGTGGCATCAGACCGGTAATATACACTGAGGAGGCTAAGCACGGATTGGAAGTAGAATCAGGTGTGGAGAGACACACTCTCACGTGTCTGGCGACGTGGCAGCTGAAGCCGGGCATGCCGATCACAAGGGTCGTGGTTTATTCCTTATTGGTCAATATTTGTGTTCATATTTTTTACACTTTAAATGATATACTTAAAGTGCTGATACATTTAGAATGATACCGATAGAACGCAACACAATAGAACAGAATATAGAATACAGAGAAGCTTTCATATTCATATTCATCAATGGATTGCATTTATATCGCGATTTTATCCAAATTGCTTGACAGTTGCCTCACATTCACCCATTCATACACCGACGGCGGTGCCAACCATGCAAGGTAACAACCAACACGTCAGGAGCAGTTAGGGTTCGGTGGCGTCTTGCTCAGGGACACCCCGACACTTAGCTAGACGGGGCAGGAGCCCGGGGATCGAACCAGCAACCCTCCTGTTGCCGGACAACCACTCCGACCTCCTGAGCTACCATATTCATATTCATATTCATATTCATGATCTGCAGCAGCCTCTCTCTCTGTCTGTCCTCTCCTGACTCCGTGTGCAGCGGTGGAATGAGAAGCAGCAGCCCCTGAACTGAGACAACAATCGTCAGAGGATTACGCTCCAACAGTATTCCCACCGGTTGTCCTCAGTCAATGCAGCTGATGAGCAAAAACCGACATGTCCGCCACACCCAGGGGTAGCGCCAACGATAAGTTGCGCTCAGCTCCATAAGAATACAACGTGGCAACGCGGACGCTGAAAGCTCATCGTCGTGTGTGGACCGACTAAGGCCCTCACTGTCACAACACAAAGAAACCAGATTATGGCTTCATAGATCGCCCCAAGCGGCTAAATATCAAGCTACCGAGCTAGAGTCTTCGCGCCGCGGTTTTAACCCTCGAGATTTCTTATCACAACATGTAGTGGGTTCAATCACTCCACTTTAGATGTGTTTTTTCGAGGTCGGAGGTCAACGCGATTGCTCGGAACGATTGCCCCCCCCCCCCCCCCCCCCTAGCATGTGGGCTCCAAAAGCAGACGCAGGTGTGCGGGGCCCCGGAGAGCCGAGCAGAGGAACCAGGACCCGGGACTTCCAAATGGTTTCCATCAGCGATCCACAATTGAACCAAGATGTGCGTCAAATGGTTCCGGGGGGCTGTAGTAGACTGACTGAGGGGCTCAGGCGAAGCCGTCGTGTAGAGGAAGGGAAGGGGGGGGGCCGGGGGGGCGGGGGTGGGTGGAGTGTGTGGGGTTAACATGTGGTAG
>PIJE02001178.1:155495-157087 GCA_002895965.2 Coryphaenoides rupestris | reverse complement strand
GCCCCCCCCCCCGCACTAGGAACCCCCGATCTGCCCCTAAAATCTGCACCAAATATATCTCTGCCTCATCAGCAAAATGCCCCCACCTCTTCCTCCTTTTCACCCTCCTCATCCTCCTACCCCACCTCCGCCTCCTCCTCCTCCTGCTTCTCCTCTTCCTCCCCCTCCTCCTCCCCCCCTCCTCCTCCTCCTCCACCTCCTCCTCCTCCTCCTTCTCCTCTTCCCCCCCCTCCTCCTCCCCCCCTCCCTCCCCTCCTCTCCCTCTCCTCTCCCCCCTCCTCCACCTCCTCCTCTCCCTCCTCCTTCCCCTCCTCCTCCCCCCCTCCTCTCCTCTCCTCCTCCTCCCCCTCCTCCTCCCTCCTCCTCCTCTCCTCTCACTCCTCCCCTCCTCCTCCTCCTCCCCCCTCTCCTCCTCCTCTCTCCTCCTCTCTCCTCTCCCTCCCCCTCCTCCTCTCCCCCTCCTCCCCCCCCCCCCACCTCCTCCTCCTCCCCCCCTCCTCCTCTCCACCTCCTCCTCATCCTCCTCCTCCTCATCCTCCTCCCTCCTCCTCCTCCTCCTCCACCTCCCATGTTCCCACGTCTGTATTCCTGGTGGATGGAAGGGAAGGTTCTACTACTTCTAGGCGATAGTTCTCCAGACAGAACCGCTCACCAACACCAAGACTACTGTATAAGAGTATCGGTGCTCCTCCTCATCCTCCTCCTCCCCCCTCCTTCTCCTTCTCCTCCTCCCTCCTCCTCCCTCGCCTCCTTCTCCTCCTCCCTTCCTCCTTCTCCTCCTCCTCCTCCCTCGCCTCCTTCTTCTCCTCCTCCTCCTCCCTCACCTCCTCCCTCGCCTCCTCCTCCTCCTCCTCCTCCTCCTCCTCCTCCCTCCGCTCACCAACACCAAGAGTATCGGCGCTATATTTAGCCAAGGGACCACAGCCAGCGTTTTCCTTGCATAATTTAGCGGAGGAAACACCGAGCGTCTGGAAAATGTTCAGAAAGCACTTTAAGGAGAACCGAGCGGGATATTTATGACCGCTTCCCCCCCCTCCGCCCAGCCGCTGCCGTGTGGAGCTGTTTATGTCTGGGCCGCTATTATGTGTTTACGCTCCATAAATGACATTTACTGCTGTGGATGTGGATGTGTGTGTGTGTGTGTGTGTGTGTGTGTGTGTGTGTGTGTGTGTGTGTGTTGTGTGTGTGTGTGCGTTTTATGTAATCTGGGGGAATTAGAAGTATCCAAGGAGTATATATCGGACACTTTTTTCTCCATTTGTCTGACTTTACTTTTTTGGTTTAATTGGGAAAAGTTTACGACTTCACTTTATACCCGCTCGCTTTATAGTCAGTAGTGCGCACATATCAATAAATAAAGAAATAAAGAAATGAATGAATACACAAATAAATAACTTCTGGATGAGAGTATAAGCGCTGTGTGTTTGAAAAGATGGTCACTTTAAACTTGAGCTCCTCTCCCATTTCTTCCTCAACCAAACACATTCTTTTTAACTCACATTAAAAAAATATTTAGTTTGCTGGTTTAGTGTGTGTGTGTGTGTGTCTGTGTCTGTGTGTGTGTGTGTGTTGTGTCTGTGTGTCTGTGTGTG
>PIJE02001178.1:137995-150495 GCA_002895965.2 Coryphaenoides rupestris | reverse complement strand
ACTCGCCCGATAACTAGCTCATCATTTATTTAGCACAATTTGGCTCATGTTTGCTTTGATTGAAAATGAAAAAAAAATGCCACCTTGGACACCTTGAAGCCAACCTTGGAGTTTTCTTGGAGCAGAGCGTCGTAACTTATATTGAGCGTCTGGAGACCCTTACAACCACCCCCCCACCCTCCTCCTCCTCCTCCTCATCCTCCTCTTCCTCCACCTCCTCCTCCTCTTCAGTCACGCCGGTGTTTGGCGACCAGACCTTTGGAATACAAACAGCTGATAATAAAGACTCCCTTGCCTGTCTGTCTGTCTGTCTGTCTGTCAGTTCCCCCAGCCCTCTCCCCTCCCCTCCCTCGACGAAAACTCGCGGCCGTCAAATAAATCTCAAGCCGCCGTTCCTCTTCGGAGGCGCTGGCGGCCATCTTTAAACCCGGGGTCCCGGCGAAGACAAACGAGTCGTTTTATGAACGCTGGCGTGCTGGGTCCAGATGGCCGGCGCTGTCTTCCCTCTCCCCGCCGCAGATTACTTTTAATTAGTGCAAAACAACGGCTAACGACTCCCCTACCTCTCCTCCCGCTCGGCCCGCCAGCGAAGGATGCCGCACGCACACACACACACACACACACACACACGTGCACACACACACACACATGTGCATACACACACACACAACCAAAAACAAGCCAATTAGGTCAATTAGTGGAGGAAAAGGGAATCGGAGTTGCATGTGTGCCTGTGTAGTTGTGCGAGAGCTCTATTCTGGATCAATGGGAGGAGCTTAAAAGGGCCAGCGCTGCTGTCTGGATTACGGTTCGTAGAGACGACACCCCCGGAGCAGCGGCTCTATTAATAGGACGGAACAACGCGACAATATGCGTGCAAGGCTCCATTTTGGTACCTCCCGCCCCAACGCTAAAGCTCACGTACTGTAGCCGCCGCGACTCGGGGACGGGGGGACGGGGGCGGGGGGGACGGGGGGGGGAGATGTAAATGTATGCTTCTTCTTAAGCGCTCTGCTGCCCTTTCCTGTCAGGTTAGCGCTACGGGGATGTTTAGCGCCGCAGGGAGGTTCGCGCCGCAGGGAGCTTAGCGCTGCAGGGAGGTTAGCGGTCGTCCGCGGCGAGGCCTCGCTGGACGAGGCTAATGGGATTACAGGGAGGTCGTGTGGCGAGGTCCCTGGCGGCGGGGGGGGGGGGGGGGGGGGGGGGGGGCGGCTCGCACGGCTTTCCCTTTAAACCTGACGGTGCTAATGCCCTGCCACTCACAACCGGCCACTCAGAGAAACAGACAGACAAGACAGTCAGACAGGCAGTCAGACAGACAGTCAGACAGTCATACTGCTGCCAATCAGTCAGATAGATAGATAGATAGAGAAGATAAGATAAGAACTTTATTAATCCCGAAGGAAATTCTTGTGCCAGAGGTTGCTCAAAATACCAACAACATAAGCATAGCAATAGAATAATAACAATCAATAGTAAAAGAGTAATAAATAGAAAACAAAAATAATAAATTGACAATTTCAATTTTATCAATTTTACAATTCTTACAATTTCACAATTTAAAATAATAAAATAGATAGATAGATAGTAGATGGAGTCTATGTATCTTACAGTCAGTACATCAGGCCAGTCCAGTTATAGCACACTAGACAGACAGACAGACAGGCAGACAGACAGACAGACGGGCTATAAGCAGTAAGATGCGCTCAGATCTCCTGCTGTGCTCTCAAATATGTGCTCCGGGCCGCGGCTGACGCAACAGGGATTGCGTTTTCTCACCCTCGTGCGTGCGAGCGAGAAAATTCAAATGTTTTCATCATTCCGTGGATAAACTCAGTTGGCGGGGGCTCGCTTTGTTGTTGTGCAGCGGTTGTGGTCGAGGGCCCACGGGGTCCGACGGTAATATATTACAACCAGTAAGCCGGCTATCCGGGAGCACCAAGGCAAACAAGGAAATCGTATATATATTTGGTCCACACGAATTTCTCCCTTATTTCCGTTTTGAATGCCATCGTGGGGGGGGGGGCAGGATAGTGTTGTGGTTGAGGTGTGTGACTCCAGAGCTTCCGGATTTGACTTCCCGGTGGCGTCCTCGAGCAAAATAGCGAACCTTGACCCCGCTGCTTAATGGGCTATATCAAAAATAAATCGAAAAAGGAAAACGCTGTAAGCTGCTTTTGGATGGAAGCGTCCAACACTAGAGTAGACTGGTAAAACCAGGGTTCAACCTGAGACAGTTCGTTTTTTTTTTGCCGCCACTCAGCTCAGCTGGGTCCATCGGTGTCCGGAGGCTACTACTACTACCGGCTGGCAGCGGGACAACTTTCGCTGGCCGGCGCTCAAAGTCGTTACTCTCGGCGTCGGAACATAAACCGACGCGCGTCACTCGACTCTACGGCGGCGGCGGTGGTGGCGGCGGCGGCGGCGTGCCAACGACAGGCGGGCATCATCGCCTTGGTGCTTGTGGCCAGATCGCAAACGTGATTTACGGTTTTAGGTTTACTTTGCGAATACATATCTTTTCATACCGACATAACTTTTTTTTAGCAGTGGCCTGTAGTTGTACTATCACGACGTGACTTGTTACTGGCGCCAGGCAATTTGCCCGTTGTTGTTCATGTTATTGTTGTTTTGTCAAACTATTAGTTCATAGTCATCTCCTCACTCCTCCTCGTAACCCCCTGCTGAGTATAGTCTGTTGATGCCGAGTGACGCCATTGCACACACGCTGACAAGTGTGTTTGTGTTTGTGTGTGTGTGTGTGTGTGTGTGTGTGTGTTGTGTGTGTGTGTTGGTGGTGTGTGTGTTGGTGGTGTGTGTGTGTGTGTGTCTGTCTGTGTCCAGAAACGTGAGCTCGGACGGAGCGGAGGCGAGGCGCAGACTGAGGGAGTGCGAGGGATTGGTCGACGCCCTGCTCCACGCCCTCCAATCAGCTGTTGGCAAGAAGGACATGGACAACAAGGTATGGTTTAGAGTCTGGGGGTGGGTGGTCGACGCCCTGCTCCACGCCCTCCAATCAGCTGTTGGCAAGAAGGACATGGACAACAAGGTATGGTTTAGAGTCTGGGGGTGGGTGGTGGGGCTACAGCCTCACCTGGCCCAGTTAGAGTCGGACTCCAGCTCCTTTAACCCCGCCCCCCTTGTGTGCTCCACCCCCCAGTCGGTGGAGAACTGCGTGTGCATCATGAGGAACCTGTCCTACCACGTGCACAAGGAGGTGCCCGGGGCCGAGCGGTTCGTGGAGCCCTCGGCGGCCCACCACCCGCACCACCAGCAGGGGGCGCCGGGCTCGGGCTCGGGCTCGGCCGGCACGCAGCGCAAGAAGAAAGACGACGCCGGCTGCTTCGGAGGCAAGAAGGCCAAAGGTGAGCAGAGAGAGAGAGAGAGAGAGAGAGAGAGAGAGAGAGAGAGAGAGAGAGAGAGAGACGGTGTGGACCGCAGCAATAAGCTACTTATAAAGGGCACCCCTCGCTCTCTCTTGTGTGTGTGTGAGTGGGATTATGGTGCGTTCCATTTGTACTCGGAAGTCGGAATTTCCGAGTTCTAAGTCGGAAGTTTCCATTGGACGTCATTCCGACTTCCGACTTCCGAGGTAAATGGAACGCACCGTTAGCCATTGACAATTGCCACGTGACTCAATACACACACACGGTGACATCAAAAGTGGGAGTGTCCACCCAGATGTATGATGTATGATGATGACTCGATCAGTAGGCTTATCTATCCCTCACTGGATACTCCCACTTGTGATGTCACTCGAGGGTAGTCACATGACAATTATGAAACGGCTTGTAATGGTTAATCACACACACACACACCAGGTGGTAAAATAGGGGCCGTTTAGAACAGTTTGAGTCCCTTTACCTTAACCACCCCACAACAGATATATTACCCTAATGTTGCCACCAAAAAAACTCTAAAGTGTGTGTGTGTGTGTGTGTGTGTGTGTGTGTGTGTGTGTGTGTGTGTGTGTGTGCGTGCGCGTGCGCGAGTGTGTGTACAACACACATTATTGTGGGCGCTCCGCGCGAGGCTATTAGCTAAACGACCGCCCTCCATCTCCCTGCTGCATGACAACGATAGCAACGATTTATCAGTCAGCCAATGAGCCGTGACAAACAAGCCCGTGACCCCTGACCCCCCCCCCCCCCCCCCCCACCTTTTGGTGTGTGAAACTTGTGTGTGTGTGTGTCGTGGTCTTGTGTGTGTGTGTGGGGGCGACGTGTGTGTGTGTGTGTGTGTGTGTGTGTGTGTGTGTGTGTGTGTCAGACGTGTGTGTGTGTGTGTGTGTGTGTGTGTGCGTGTAACATTTATAAGGACGCAATTAGCCAGACGAGCGCTTTTATAGCCCATGCTAATGATCTCTCAGCTCTTGTAGAACCTGAAGGTGTATGAGAGAGAGACAGAGGGGGGGTGAATTTGTGTGTGAGTGTGTGGTATGTGTGTGTGTGTGTGTGTGTGTGTGTGTGTGTGTGTGTGTGTGTGTGTGTGTGTCAGTCACGGCTAACGAGGTACAGGCTATTATCTGTGCTTTTTAAGGGGATCGGGCTAAAGCTGTAGGCACACACCGGCCATGTTTGTTTGATGAGTCCGATGCCCCCGTAGGCTCGCTTCAGCTCGCATGGCCACGCTGTCTATTCTACTTGATGCATTTTCGATATTTCTCACTTTTCTCACTCCGCTATCTGTCTTTAATTCATGTTTTTCTGACCTCCTCCTCTTCCTCCTCTCTCCTCCTGCTGAATTAAATATTTGCCCCTTGGCCCCCCCCAGCGATGACACGCCAGGTTCCCCGATTCGCTTCTTTCCTTCTCTTGTTAAACAAACGTTTGCGATGTCTAACACTGTCAGCTTTTTAATCCACAGCTCAGACACGCTGCTCTCGCCCACACACACCTTCTCACCGTGCCTCTCTCTCTCTCTCTCTCTCTCTCTCTCTCTCTCTCTCTCTCTCTTGTGTCTTGTCATGTCTGGCTTTGCTGCTGCTCCCTTGGCTAACCGTAGAGGAATGGTTTAATCAAGGTGAGTGTCTCGCGTCACTCTCCTCCCCCACACCTCCCCCCCTGCCCCCCCTCCTCCTCCTCCTCCTCCTCCTCCTCCTCATCATCATCATCTTCATCAACAGGGGTAAAGGTTTGAGGATCCAAACTGTCAGTGTGACAGTACAGTGTGTCGACACAGCAGAGGATACATTCACCATTACCATTGCTTCCCCATTACTGTACCATTACCATCACTGAACCATGACCCTTACTCAACCATTACTTTGCCATTATCTTTACTTTACCATTACTTAACCATTACCATTACTTAAAGGTACGATAAGTAAGAATCAGTGCATTCTGAGCTCTGTGGGTTGAGACAATAACAATCAGAAACTAATGTTAGTTCTAATCATAATTAAACCTTGTACACATTTTAAAAAAGCTATGAAATATATACAGTATATATTTTAATTATCCATGCTTACATGTCACTTCGTAAAGATTTTCCACGAAATCCGACCCGACTCAAATATAAGAGAAATCGGCCCAAAATCTGTTCTACCAACAGAGAGAGTCGGGGAAGCTCTCATGTTTTAACTTCAACCACAACCTGCTACAACCTGATAGAACTAACATTAGTTTCTGATTGTTATTGTCTCAACCCACGGAGCTCAGAATCCACTGATTCTTACTTATAGTACCTTTAACCATTGCCATTACTTTAGCATTATGATTACTTTACCATACCACAATATTATTTCACAATATTACAATATGGTAAATTATGTTACATTACGTAACCCATGTTACCGTAACGCCATGTTACGTAACGCTATGTTAGGTTGCCTTACCTCGCCCGACACCACTATGTATACCTCAGCTTTAATGCGTAGAGAGTATGTGTGAAGTCAAGACTTACAACTCATCTCCAGGGGAATCAGTCCAGTTTCCACCTCCTACACAGTCTCCTCCACAGGGCCATGTCATCTCCTTCTCTAGCTGCATCCTGATAGGGAGTCCATGCGTGTCCATTATCCCTGCATGACCCCCCCCCCCCCGCCCCCCCCACGCCGACCAAACCGTGTCTTTCTCAAATATCACAAATATAAATATCACACATCATATGTGTGTGTGTATGTGTGTGGAGACAGAGAGGCCATCCATACTATATGTGTATATCACGCTGTGTATTAAAGTACTCTTATTATACCACCAGGTGTGAGCGTGATTAGCCCTTCCAAGCGGTTTCAGAATCTCCGTTTTTTGGCATCACAAGTGGGAGTGTCCACCCAGATGTATGTGTGGTGGATAGATCAGCCTACCAGTCGCTACAGTCCACTGGGTAGGCTGGTAGGCTGATGTATCCGGCATACTTCTAGGTGGACACCCCCACTTGTGATGTCAAGTGGGGCCATCATTCCAACCGGTTCTTGAAGCCGCTTGGAAGGGCTAATCACGCTCACACCTGGTGGTGTAATAGGGAATATGTCTCCTTTAAGTCCTTCAAGTGCGTTGACATGCGGTGTCCCGCTGTGTTCTCCTCCCAGGCCGGAAAAACGGAGACGGGGACAAGAACTACGACACGTTAGACCTACCGAAGCGCACGGAGCCATCGAAAGGTAGGCTGGTGACGATGCCCTTAACTCTCATCTCATGGACGAACGCTCGCACACACACACACACACACACACACACACACACACACACACACACACACACACACACACTGGAAAAGATATGAAAACGCAGCGATTCTTCAAACACACTCCAAAAACATCTAAAAACACAAACCTCTGCACACACACACACACACACACACACACACACACACACACACACACACACACACACACACACACATAACCCAAACCCATTAGTTGTAATTTGGCCGGATGGGTATAATATGCAAATCCTAGTTTACCAGCAAAGGTCTCACCAACCTGCTTCTACCCCAACTTTGTCCCCCCCCCCCCCCCTCGAGTTCCCGAGCGTACCGGCGCTGTGAACGCAACCTCACCTGCGTCAGAGTGGACCCGAGTTATAACCCGAGGTGTTGCCTTGACAACCGATCAGCACGACAGCAACAGCGATGCGTTTCCCCCGCTCTGACGCAGACCGGAGAGAGCGGGAAAACGCTACGAACACAACGAGCCGTCCATACTGTCTACAATGCCACGGCGCCAGCTTTGTGCTTTGTGCGCCGGGGGGGCCTGTAGGTGCAGTACAGCGCGCTCACTGCAGGAAGACAGGGCCACATTATGGGCTGTTTCCCGTCGGTTGCTCGCGCACCGTACCCCCCGTGCGACGGAACATCGGTCTGTCTGCCCCGCCTGCTACGCTCCAGACACCCTATCGTCATTATACGGTGCCGCGATAGTCAGGAGAGAGATAAAGAGAGAGAAAACACAGCGTCCGTGGAGGCTGGAGTGTGTTCTGTCTCGGCTGGACGGGCCGCAAACAGATCATATCGAGTCCCTCGGCGAGTCCTGTTGTTAGCTCGCGCTGTCAAAAAACGGAGCCCCGAGTGAATCTCTCTCCGCCCGGCTCGCTGTCACTCCTCGGGTCCCACGGAAACCACTGCTCCGTCGCCGCGTCAAGCAGTTTCCAGCGAGTTTTCAACTGCGTTAATCGAAGTGCTTGTCCGTCCACGCCGGAACGGACACTTAAAGGGTTCGGCGCGTCGCCTTCTGTCGCGCGCTCGCCCCGGACCGACAGGCCCGGCACCGCTAAAGTGGTTTTTTTCGGAAAGAGATATACTGTATGTACACACAGCGACGCGACGCTGGCGGTTTTACAGTGACGGTGGAAAACGCCAGCGTTAGTGGCCGTGCGGCCGGAAGTCCATGACCAGGAGAATAAAAGCTAAATATCTTTGTTTGGTTCACAATCCCAGATCCTCCAGGGTGCAGTCATGTGATAAGTTGTTGTTGTCACATGCTAAGAAGTTTGGACGTTTTTCAATCACGTTGAACCATTGAGACGGGGGCCGTTTCAGGAATAAAACCACCGAGTTTTGTTGTAGCGGGACTGAGGGGAGTTCTCCCCAGTATGTCCGGCCTTCAGACACAAACACAAACACACAACACGCTTCATGGCCGTCCTCCATCTGGTCTGCCTCGCCCAGCCTCTCTCAGTCTCTCTGAGTCTCTCAGCGTCTCTCCCAGCCTCTCTCCCAGCCTCTCCCAGCCTCTCTCCCAGCCTCTCCCAGCCTCTCCCAGCCTCTCTCCCAGCCTCTCCCAGCCTCTCTCCCAGCCTCTCTCCCAGCCTCTCTTAGCCTCTCTCCCAGCCCCTCTCCCTCAGCCTCTCTTCCAGCCTCTCCCAGCCTCTCTCTCCTAGCATCTCCCTGCCTCTCCCAGCCTCTCCCAGCCTCTCCCAGCCTCTCTCAGCCTCTCCCAGCCTCTCCCAGCCTCTCTCTCCCAGCACCTCTCCCAGCCTCTCCAAACCTCTCAGAGCCCCTCAATCCCAGCCTCTCTCCCAGCCTCTCCCAGCCTCTCCCAGCCTCTTCCAGCGTCTCCCAGCGTCTCCCAGCCTCTCCCAGCCTCTCACAGCCTCTCTCCCAGCCTCTCCCAGCGTCTCCCAGCCTCTCCCAGCCTCTCACAGCCTCTCCCAGCCTCTCTTCCTGCCTCTCTCCCAGCCTCTCCCAGCCTCTCTCCCAGCCTCTCTTAGCCTCTCTCCCAGCCTCTCTCCCTCAGCCTCTCTCTCAGCCTCTCTCCCAGCCTCTCTCCCCCAGCCTCTCCCTCAGCCTCTCAATCCCAGCCTCTCCCAGCCTCTCTCCCAGCCTCTCTCGCCCAGCCTCTCTCCCTCAGCCTCTCTGAGCCCCGTCAGCCCACCGCTCCTTTGTTTCCCCTCGTCTGGCCCAGAGACAAACTGTGACAAGCCAGGGTGACAGCTGCAAAAACAAACCCAGCGTGGGGCGCCACAACGCAACGACACCCACTGCCAACCCCTCACTCTCCCCTCACACCCACCGCCACCGCCACCGCCCCCCCCCCCCCCCTCACACACACACACACACACACACACACCCTCACACACAGACACACACACACACACACCACCTCGCTCCCCGCGCTTGCCCAGGGCTGCTCACCGTGGCGTGAATGTTAACAGAGATGTGATTCGGGTTTTGGAAGTGAATAGAGTGCTTGAGCTTGCACATTTACTACATTTGGCACAAAGTGCACTTTTTGGTGTGTGTGCATGTGTGTGTGTGTATGTGCATGTGTGTGTGTGTGTGTGTGTGTGTGTGTGTGTGTGTGTGTCCCTCTCTGTCTGTTGTTCTCTCACTGTCTCTCTCTTTCTCTCTTAACATCTCTCTCTCTCTCTCTCTATCTCTGCCTCTCACCCTCTCTCTCACCTCCTCTCTCTGTAGTTCTCTCCATCTGCTTGCCTGCCTCAAATTCTCCCTCTCTGGCTGTGCTCCTGCGTCATGTGATGTTCTGAATTAAATCGGCGACAGACGAGCCAGAGAAGAAGAAGCAGTGTATCCACATTGGAAGAGGAAACAAGGTCACTTTGGCTGCCTTGGGAGACGCGGTTCAAGATGTGGATTCCAGTGATTCCGGTTAGCTTGAGGGTTAACCTGAGCCCCCAACACGCATTACTGTCTGTCTTTGTGGGACTTTCTGACACGTGTGTGCGCACACACACACACACACACACACACACACACACACACACACACACACACACACACACACACACACACACACACACACACACACACACATGCAGGCACACACACGTACGCAGGCACACGCCACACACACACGCACACACACTACACAGTCATACATGCACACACACACACACAAACACACACACACACACACACACATGCAGGCAACACGCACGTACGCACGCACACGCAACACACACACACACACATGCAGGCACACCACGTACGCACGCACACGTATACACACACTAACAGTCGCACACACTCACAGTCACACACACACACTCACTCTGTCCCTGTCTCTCTCTCTTCTCTCTCTCTCTCTCTCTATCTCTCTTTCTCTCACACACATACACACACACACACTAACTCACACACACGTTCTGATTTTGTTATTGCTGATCTTATTCTGGATACTGGCCTCAGGTCAGAAGCTGTGTGAGCCAGCAAACCACTATCTACGTTTAACCAAAACAACACTCGCAAAAATGGAACAATCGCAAAAACAATGTTCGGAAACAGAGATCGGCTGAAGGCAGCTGTCGGCCCGACAGAACCACACAGAATGTACGAGATGTACGAGTGCATAAAGACGAACAGAAACGGAATTTGTTCGTTGTTGTCTGGCTGTCGGTCACCGGAGAGCCACAACAACACGTGACCCGTTTGACAATAACGCCGTTTCTTATCTTGCAGTATCTTAATATCTATAGCTCAAGGTTAGCCGAATCGTCACAGTATTCCAGAGTTAAATAGTTAGAAGTTACTAACAACTGACCATAGAGTAATAGATTAGCGTCCCATGTTCCCATGTTCTTAATATCCTCACGAAGAAGCTAACAGGTCCCATCTTCCAGAAGATAAAGCATTTTTTTCCCTCTCAAACATGTCGATATTGAGCAGGTAGATCCAAGATTCAAGATTCAAGAACTTTAATGGTCACATACACAATGAAAAGTGGCGATGCCCAGCGGAATGTGCAACAGAACAATACAAATATCACAAAATATCACAGTTGTAGGGAAGATCAGAACATCCACAACTATTGAGTCTTGAGTCTTTACAGCAAAAGGAGCAGTTTTAAGGTAAAGGGAGTTCGGGCATCTTGCCTCCAGATAGACTGCAGACATCGGGTTTAGAACTCCCTTTCAGCTGGGAGTCCACCTCCCTCGCCCGCCTTCGCCCACGAGCAGCCACGGTGTGTCGGGGTGACAGAGTGGTCATTACTACTTTCCTGATGCGTCGTGATTGGCAGTCGGAGGCGCAAGGCATAAAGGCCGTAGTAGTTGTGCTCGCTCTGATTCGTTCTGAGGTCGCCTCCCACTGCGGGCCGCGTCAAACTCCTCCTCCTGACGCACGCTGCGGCAGAACCCAGGATCTATTTCTCAGCGCGGAGGTGTCTTTTTGGGTCCGACGCCGCACACCCGCTCCACGTCAGGCCTCAAAGGTAGCAGCAGCAGCGGTACACAAATTAGGCCGCGAAAAGTGATCTCTTCCCCCCCGCGCCGAGGTTGCACCCGCGAGGCAAACTGCCAAAACCGATGAATAATTTACAGCTGCAGACTGCGAGTTTTCTCCCCGACGTTGTTGCTCGTTTATTTATTTTTCTGTTTACGTCGCTTCTGCCGAACGTGGAAACCTAACGTCCAAATGCCGAGATGTTTTTGAGTTTTGTCCGTACTGACCGCCTCCTCGGTGTGGAACACAGATAGAACTCATTTCAAACACCACTCTTTTACCCTCACACCTCCTCCTCCTTCTCTTCCACCTCTTCCTCCTCCTCCTCCTCCTCCTCATCCTCCTATCCCCACTGTCACATTTCACACGAGCGCGAGACCAGACAGCTTGACGTCAAGCAGGCGTCTCTGGTTTGGTGGTACTTGCACCCACGTTACTCGTGAGCTCATTCACATACAGTCACGTACGTAACGCGAGACTTAGTGGGTTTCATAAAAACACACACACAGNNTACCACACACACACACACACACACACACACACACACACACACACACACACACACACACACACACACACACACACACACACACACACACACACACACACACACACAGATACACACACAGACACACACACACACACACACACACACACACACACACACACACACACACACACACACACACACACACACACACAGCCACAGCCACATTGTGCCAAATACCTTGAGCACGCCGGCCTCTTCTCTGGCCGCTCGGCTGCTTACGTTTCCAAGGCTTGAGTTTGTGTACAGACTGTCTGGCACCGCGCTGCGCTGTCTGTCTGTCTGTCTGTGTGATTACCACGTCCTTGACAAGCAGCACAAAACACTATCACGCCGTGCGTCATTCTTCTTATTCCAGCTGAACTTCATCCCTGGCGCCGTTCAAGCGGGAACTTTGCTCCGACGGCAACCCGCTTTGGCCTAGCCCACCGGCCAGTGTACCGAGGAGAGCTCTGGGGGAATGTGAACACAACACAACTTGCCCTGCGGCGAGGGCGCGTCGGGCGGCATGCTAAACTAACTCGGAACGTTTTTTTTATCGGACCCAGAGACCCGCTTTGTTGTCCTGCCATGCGTTGGTGTTGGTGTTGTTGTTGTTGTTGTTGTTGTTGCTGTTGTTGTGCTGAAGCCTTGAGCCACAGCGAGCTAGCGGTGTCAGCAGTGTCAAATGGAGGCTTTTAATGAGGACCTAGCTGGTCCTCCGTGCGTTGTTGTAGGAGCTCAAGTCGAGAACTATTATAGGAACTCGGTAGGCACCTCGGTCCTCAGAAATGATCTGTCTTGCATTTTCACTCGCCAGTTGTAGTGAGATGGGGCCGATTAGCGTCGTGTA
>PIJE02001178.1:115495-132995 GCA_002895965.2 Coryphaenoides rupestris | reverse complement strand
GGGTCTCGCCCCCCTGGAGGAACCAAGCGTGACAGCGTCGTCTTTAAGTCACACAAAATGGGGCTAAACTCAATGAAATAGTAAAGCCATCTGAAACACAAAATGACATTAGTTCATTCATGGGTTGTGTGTGTGTGTGTTGTGTGTGTGTGTGGTGTGTTTGGTGGCTGGCTAATTGGACTCACCTGGCCTGAGTTAGAGTCTGGGGGGCTGGGTGGGTGGAGCTACAGCCTCACCTGGCCTGAGTTAGAGTCTGGGGGGGGGGGGGGGGGCGCGGGGGGGGGTGGGGCTACAGCCAGCCAATTAAACCAGCCACCAAACACAAGCTCTCCCACACATGGCTGCACCCTTTCAGTTTTTGGCCAATCACACGCACACACACAGACACACACACACACACAGACCCAGACATGACATGTCGTGCCAGAGAGCGAGAGCGCTTCTCCTGCTCCTGCTCCTAGCTTAGCGCTAGATCCCATCCAACCCACGCAGAGCCTGCGTGGAGATCCATGCGTCCACCCTACTGGCCTACTGGCCTCCCGACGGCTGGACCTGCTGAGCTCCAGATCCTGGCGGTTAATCTTCCCGCCTTTTTTTCCTCTCGTCTGGATTTGTCGTCGCGGATCAGAAACGGGCGGACCGCTTAGCCTAAGGGTCGGTGTGACTCGCGGTTGTGCATCTTCCTTAGTTGGGGGGACTAGTGTTTCTGTCTCTCTGTTTCTTGTCTTGCTGTCTGTCTCTGTCTCTCTCTCCTTCTTCTTCTTTCATTCCCATCCGTTTTTTTCCTCGTATACACTCAGGGAGTCTGAGTTTCCGTTCCCTTTTGGTTCTGGGCGCTGACGTGAACTTCGCCTGGATCAATTGTGCTTAAGCACTTTGGGTGCCGCTCGCTCACACAGTTCACTGCAGCACGTTCGGTAACGCCGGCCATCACATCACACACACACACACACCACACACACACACACACACACACACACACACACACACACACACACACACACACACACACACACACACACGCGCGCCGTGCAATGCAAAGTGTGCACGCACATTGATTCACACTCACTCCTGTGCATCAGTGCACACACACCCGCACACATACACGCACACACACACACACACACATACACCCACACAGACACGTACACACACACACACACAGGCACACACAGGCACTAACTACCTCTCTTGTGAAGCACTCAAAGTTCATAGCCGGTGTGATTATCACACAGCAGGGAGACGGGCTTTCTAATTGCAGCCCTCTGGGTAACAGTGGACCCGTTGGAGCCCGGCTGGTAGGTGAGGAGGACTCTGCACCTCCTCCGGTCCGCTGGGCCAGAGAACAACTAGACATGCTGGCCTCTCTCTCTCTCTCTCGCTCTCGCTCTCTAATTGTTGATTCACATAGCTTTACAGTATTGCCTCACAACCAACACGTCAGGAGCAGTTAGGGTTAGGTGGTGTCTTGCTCAGGGACACCTCCACACTTAGCTAGGAGGCGGAGGAGCCCGGGGATCAAACCAGCAACCTTCCTGTTGCCAGACAACCGCCTGAGCTAGTGCTGCCCCCTGTAGGTGCAACTCTCTCCTCTCTGCATGTCTGCTGCTGTATCCCTGTGGCTGGCACACACACACATGCGCGCACACACACACACACACACACACACACACACACCCACACACACACACACACACACACACACACAAGCTAATGAACAGATTTGTTAGAAGCGTTAGATGGGGTTCCCATAGCAACCTGCCTCTATTTTCTCCCATCTTTTGCTTGATCCTACTCCTCATGTTCAGCCCCTCCGGTACTCTCTCTGTCTCTCTCTGTCTCTTTGTCTCTCTCTATCTCTGTGTCTCTGTGTCTCTCTGTGTCTCTCTCTGTCTCTCTCTCTCTCTCTCTCTCTAGTCCATATTTATTTATATACACCCACATGGTTTATTGTGTGTAGAGCCAGGTTCTGATAAGGTCATCAGGTTCAATTACCTGCGTAGCTCAACAGGTGCGACATGGCATTAAGCCAGCCAGCTGAGACAGCCGGGAGACCGACCTTACTAACCGCCACAGATAGAGAGAGAGAGAGAGAGAGAGAGAGAGAGAGAGAGAGAGAGCTAGACGGCTATTTCTCTCTTTTATTGCTTTTCGTGAGGCCAAAGCGAGCACAGAGCTGCCCTCTGCGCCGTCTCGGGGGGAATGCCTACTACCATCCCACAAACACAACACACAAAACGGTTCAACGGTCAAAAGAAAGAGAAACGCGGTTGCAAATCGATTCCTCTTTTTATTTTTTTTTCACGACGCGGAGGAACATGCAAAAGAAGTGGAACGACCCACCGCACCGGTCTGCCATCGACCGTCCGTCGTTGGCTCGGCTCGTCCGCGTCGGCCGCGCGACGGTGAAACGGGCGGCGATACACCGTTTCAATTTCCAGTCGATCCTGACGGCCGTTAGGGTCAGAACAACAACATACGGCGGCGGTGGTGATGGTGGTGGTGGTGGTGGAGATGGTAGTGGTGGTGGTGGTGGTGGTGGTGGGCGATGATTCAGTCTCAAACCTGCCTGCCGCCTCGCCGTCGATATTTCTTTCTCATTGAGGATAGAAAACAATATCTTGCCCTGGTACGCCACGGGTCTCCTAATAAACACACCAACAAACAAACAACAACAAACAACAGACAGAAAGCCCTTTGTCACCCCCAGGCGTCCGGTGAAACACTATTTCATTAGCGGCAGCGAGGGGAACATTGGAAAAGCATCACATTATGTCATCCATTATGACACCTACCCAGCCGTGCACGTATGGAAACCAGTCCAGTCCAGCCCCCGGTGGACTGGACTGGTTCCAACCCGACCTAACCCTAACGCTAAAAGGCTGTTGGATGTAGGATGGCCTCATGGTTGGTGGGGGGGGGGGGGGAGTTCGGACCCCCGACGTCCACACTGTGAGTGTGGCTGTTGGTGTGAAAAGCATCTTCAGAGTCGTAAACAGTCATTCCCTTCCTGGATGTGTACAGGATACTCTGGCCGGCTGGCACCAACCCTCTTGGCACCGGTTGGTGTGTTCTGCCAAGTCCTCCACCTCCTCCTCCCTCCCAACTCCTACCTCCTTCTCTCCTCCTCCAACTCCTCGTCTTACGGTGGCCCCCAGCGGGAGCGAAAACTTTCCGTCTGAACTGAACTCGGCAGGATCCTGACCTTGTTACAGCCGAGACGGTCGACTGGCGCGGGGAGGAGGAAGAGGAGGAGGAGTAGGAGGAGGAGTAGGAGGAGGGGGGGGGGGAGGAGGAAGAGGAGGAGGAGGGGCGAGTTATTGTGCTGGATGACAGAGAGGAGCATTCACCGATCCATCTGCTGCTCGCTCTGGAGCCGATTGCTGTTGTAGTTGTTGTCTGTGTAGTTGCTGTATTACCAGCGGTGCACCATCTTGTGGTAAATGAGGGTCACTTTAGCTCTCCTCTCTCTCTCTCTCTCTCTCTCTCTCTCTCTCTCTCTCTCTCTCTCTCTCTTTCTCTCTCTCTCTCTCTCTCTCTCTTGCTCTCCCTCTCTCTCTCTCTCTCGCTCTTGCTCTCCCTCTTTCTCTAGCTCTCTCTCTTTCTCGCTTTCACTCTCACTCTCTCTCGCTCTTGCTCTCTCCCTCCCTCTCTTTCTCTCCCTCTCTCTCTCTCTCTCCTCTCTCTCTCTCTCTATCACCATCTCTGTATTTCTGCCCACTCTCTCCCTATCTTATAATCCCTTCCTCCTTCCTTTGACGTCCAGCAGCAGTCAGTGGTGCCAGCATCCTTGTGGGCGGAGACCCTCCGCGCCAAGTGAGGCGAGAGAGGGCCGGAGGAATGCTCTGTGAACCCCTGACTCCTGCATGTCTCATGGGTGGGGGGGGGGGGGGGTGGGGGGCGGTGATGCTGGATGCTGGTGTGATGGTGGTGGTGGTGGTGGAGGAGGGGGTGGTGGTGGTGGTAGAGGAAGAGGAGGGAGGAGGGGAGGAGTTGAATGGTCTTTGTAACACTTGGCTGGACCCTCTCTACCCGATGTTGTTTATGCAGGGCGTTGTGGGGTAGTTGTGGGGGTCTCTTCTCGGATATCCCCCCCCCCCCCCAGCGATGACGTCCGCCGTCTTGAACCGATCTTGCGGGTTTTCCCCGGGTTGCCCCGGGAAACCGTCGTCATAAAACCCCCCCCCCCCCCCCCCCCCGCCCAATATCGGAATATCGGAAAACCGCTCGCGTATAAAAACAAAGGCTGCATCCCTGCATGACAACAACAGTTCACAACCTTTACTGCGATCCCCCTGCCCAGGAGTGAACCCTCGAACCCGTTCTCTCTCTCTCTCGGGTGCGGCGGGTCGCTTCTCGATGTGGGTTTGTGATTTCTTTGAACTGCTCTCCCTTGTTCCTCCATCTTTTAACGACGTGTTGTTGTTGTTGTTGTTGTTGTGTACGCTGATTCCCCAGTGGGAGGGGGGGGGTCCTGCCTGCTGCCTTCTCGTAACTTTTTCCTTCTCGAGAGCCACAAGTCGAAACAGGGGGGGGCGGGTGGCGGGTGGCGGGTGGCGGTTGGCGGGAAGAGGGGTTAAGTATGCGAGATGCGTGATGCTCAGATGTTGGAATGCGCCTCGACAATGCGGACCGGGGAGAAATGTATCCCCTGGAATGGTGCGGTGGTGTTTATTTAGATAGCGTTTCATGGCGGGAGAATGTGGCCTCTCTCTCTCTCTCTCTCTCTCTCTCCTTCCCTTCCTCCCTTCCTCCCTCTCGACCTCCCCCTGTTTCTAAGGATCCGTCAATATCCCTTTATTCTGTTATTGTTCTTTCTTTTTTAGGTTTAATAACGTCTCTCTAACTCTGTCTGCCTGTGTCTGTGTGTCTATTTTACTGAGGGGAAGAAGTTCAATTCATGCCACAGATGCTTTTGACCGGTCATGGCTTACAAGGGGGCTTTAGCTCGAGTCGTGTGTGTGTGTGTGTGCGTGTGTGTGCGCGCACATGTGTGTGTGTGTGTGTGTGGTGCGTGTGTGTGTGTGCGCGCACATGTGTGTGTGTGCACGTGCGTATCATTGCCGTCAGCTGCCCAGGGGAGGAGTCGGAGAGTTGAATCTGTTGAATCTCAATGTCTTCATTTGTGTGTCTGTGTTTAAATACGAGTGACAGCTTCTTTACGCTTCGTATACATACTGTCTGTATATGTGAGTGTATAACTGCTTACCTAGTGAGCTCACACACACACACACATGCACACACACACACACACACACACACACAACACACACACACACACACACACACACAGACTCACGTTTGTGGGGGTCACTTAATCAGTGATCACACACCGACCTGTCAGGGCCCTCGCACCCCGGCCCCTAATGACACGCGTTGTTAATGCAGACGCGGAGACACTTGAACCCAATTACGGCGAAAGTAAACAGATTAACCCGTCAACTCCACCCGACGCTGGATTCAATCACCCTGACCTAAAGACTACACACACACACACGGCCACACACACACACACACACACACACACACACACACACCACACACACACACACACACACACACACACACACACACACACACACACACACACAACACCACACACACATTAATATCTCTGTCGTTCTCCTCCTGTTACCATGCAACGCATCAACACAGTAAACGTGTGAGGGACCCCCACCACACACACACACACACACATATGCATGAAGCTATGACAACCGTTGTTATTTAATGGGTAGGCCCTATTGATAGCAGTATGCAAAACATTATGACATTGTTCCATAATTGATCAATCTGATATTTGATTCCACAATAATATAATGGATAATTGACCAATGAGTAATCCTGCCAGTTTGGAAGAGTATTTCCTGATAGACTGAAGAAAACCAGAGAGTTCATTATAGTTAAACTCTTAGAACATAAGAGTGTCTATCTGTTTCCATTGGGCAGGAGACTCACTCAGAGCGGGCAGCGAACCGCCCGTTAGCAATCTGAGACGTGTGGCTCGCAGACCAGGTTCCTCCTGCTGCCGCCGCCGCCGCCGCCGCCGCCGCCGCCAGTGGTGATGGTGGTGATGGTGGTTGTGGTGCCCAGCTGGATTATTTACTATCTGGAGACAACCGCCTGAGCTAGTGCTGCCCCCTGTAGGTGCAACTCTCTCCTCTCTGCATGTCTGCTGCTGTATCCCTGTGGCTGGCACACACACATGCGCACACACACACACACATGCACACACACACACACACACACACACACACACACACACACACACACACACACACACACACACAAGCTAATGAACAGATTTGTTAGAAGCGTTAGAATGGGGTTCCCATAGCAACCTGCCTCTATTTTCTCCCATCTTTTGCTTGATCCTACTCCTCATGTTCAGCCCCTCCGGTACTCTCTGTGTCTCTCTCTGTCTCTTTGTCTCTCTCTATCTCTGTGTCTCTCTGTGTCTCTCTCTCTCTCTCTCTCTCTCTAGTCCATATTTATTTATATACACCCACATGGTTTATTGTGTGTAGAGCCAGGTTCTGATAAGGTCATCAGGTTCAATTACCTGCGTAGCTCAACAGGTGCGACATGGCATTAAGCCAGCCAGCTGAGACAGCCGGGAGACCGACCTTACTAACCGCCACAGAGAGAGAGAGAGAGAGAGAGAGAGAGAGAGAGAGCTAGACGGCTATTTCACTCTTTTATTGCTTTTCGTGAGGCCAAAGCGAGCACAGAGCTGCCCTCTGCGCCGTCTCGGGGGGAATGCCTACTACCATCCCCACAAACACAACACACAAAACGGTTCAACGGTCAAAAGAAAGAGGAACGCGGTTGCAAATCGATTCCTCTTTTTTTTTCCCCACGACGCGGAGGAACATGCAAAAGAAGTGGAACGACCCACCGCACCGGTCTACCATCGACCGTCCGTCGTTGGCTCGGCTCGTCCGCGTCGGCCGCACGACGGTGAAACGGGCGACGGTACACCGTTTCAATTTCCAGTCGATCCTGACGGCCATTAGGGTCAGAACAACAACATACGGCGGCGGTGGTGATGGTGGTGGTGGTGGAGATGGTAGTGGTGGTGGTGGTGGTGGTGGTGGGCGATGATTCATTCTCAAACCTGTCTGCTGCCTCGCCGTCGATATTTTCTTTCTCATTGAGGATAGAAAACAATATCTCGCCCTGGTACGCCACGGGTCTCCTAATAAACACACCAACAAACAAACAAACAAACAAACAGACAGAAAGCCCTTTGTCACCCCCAGGCGTCCGGTGAAACACTATTTCATTAGCGGCAGCGAGGGGAACATTGGAAAAGCATCACATTATGTCATCCATTATGACACCTACCCAGCCGTGCACGTATGGAACCAGTCCAGTCCAGTCCAGCCCCCGGTGGACTGGACTGGTTCCCAACCCGACCCGAACCGACCCGACCCGAACGCTAAAAGGCTGTTGGATGTAGGATGGCCTCATGGTTGGGGGGGGGGGGAAGTAGTTTCTGGGTTCGGACCCCTGACGTCCACACTGTGAGTGTGGCTGTGGTGTGAAAAGCATCTTCTGAGTAGTAGACAGTCATTCCCTTCCTGGATGTGTAGAGGATACTCTGGCCGGCTGGCACCAACCCTCTTGGCACCGGTTGGTGTGTTCTGCCAAGTCCTCCTCCTCCTCCTCCCTCCCAACTCCTACCTCCTTCTCTCCTCCTCCAACTCCTCGTCTTACGGTGGCCCCCAGCGGGAGCGAAAAACTTTTCCGTCTGAACTGAACTCGGCAGGATCCTGACCTTGTTACAGCCGAGACGGTCGACTGGCGCGGGGAGGAGGAAGAGGAGGAGGAGTAGGAGGAGGAGTAGGAGGAGGGGGGGGGGAGGAGGAAGAGGAGGAGGAGGGCGAGTTATTGTGCTGGATGACAGAGAGGAGCATTCACCGATCCATCTGCTGCTCGCTCTGGAGCCGATTGCTGTTGTAGTTGTTGTCTGTGTAGTTGCTGTATTACCAGCGGTGCACCATCTTGTGGTAAATGAGGGGTCACTTTAGCTCTCTCGCTCTCTCGCTCTCTCTCTCTCTCTCTCTCTCTCTCTCTCTCTCTCTCTCTCTCTCTCTCTCTCTCTCTCTCTCTCTCTCTCTCTCTCTCTCTCCTCTCTCCCTCTCTCTCTCTCTCTCTCTCTTTCTCCTTTCCTCTCTCTCGCTCTTGCTCTCTCCCTCCCTCTCTTTCTCTCCCTCTCTCTCTCTCTCTCTCTCTCTCTCTCTATCACCATCTCTGTATTTCTGCCCACTCTCTCCCTATCTTATAATCCCTTCCTCCTTCCTTTGACGTCCAGCAGCAGTCAGTGGTGCCAGCATCCTTGTGGGCGGAGACCCTCCGCGCCAAGTGAGGCGAGAGAGGGCCGGAGGAATGCTCTGTGAACCCCTGACTCCTGCATGTCTCATGAGTGGGTGGGGGTGAGGGTGGTGATGTTGGTGGTGGTGAGGGAGGGGGTGGTGGTGGTGGTAGAGGAAGAGGAGGAGGAGGAGTTGAATGGTCTTTGTAACACTTGGCTGGACCCTCTCTACCCGATGTTGTTTATGCAGGGGCGTTGTGGGGTAGTTGTGGGGGTCTCTTCTCGGATATCCCCCCCCCCCCCCATCGGAATATCGGAAAACCGCTCGCGTATAAAAACAAAGGCTGCATCCCTGCGAATCCATAAACCCCCCCCCCCCCCCCCTCCCCGTCCACCGATGGAATACACCTCCACACTTAGCTAGGAGGGGGAGGAGCCCGGGGATCGAACCAGCAACCTTCCTGTTGCCAGACAACCCGCTCTAAACCTAATACACATAATATATGCTGCTTATTACATAGGTGATACAGGCGCCTATATACTGTATATCCTGAGCCGCACCGTAGTCCGTTTTTCATCTGCATCTGTTTTGCCGGGGAGTTTAACCTGTGTGTGTATGTGTGTGTGTGTGTGTGTGTGTGTGTGTCTGTCTGTGTGTGTGTGTGTGTGTGTGTGTGCGCGCGTGTGTGTGTAGGCTTTGAGCTGCTGTACCAGCCCGAGGTGGTGCGTCTGTACCTGTCTCTGCTGACGGAGAGCCAGAACTACAACACCCTGGAGGCCGCCGCCGGGGCCCTGCAGAATCTCAGTGCCGGACAGTGGACCGTGAGTACAGAGACAGAGCTGTTGTAAGCGGGCGAGCGGGAGAGAGACATAAATACTGTATATATATGTACAGAGCAGGGGTGTCAAACTCATTGTGAGGTTGAGGCCGGAACAGACCAAGTGCTACTCGGAGGGGGGGCCGGACTAATAAAAAAAACCCCACTTTTGATATGATTGAAGATGTCTTCTCTGTGCACTAAACAGCGTTTACCTTTTATAAAACTAATGAAATTAGGCATTTACATGAGGCTAGGATCTGACATATTTCGGCAAACTTGTTTCATTCCTCCTCGCTAATGTCGCTTCCCCTGTAACTTTATAATATTTCCAGTTCCCCGATGTTCAACAGAATTTGTTGTGTGGGCCGGATTGGATCGGCTCGCGGGCCGCATCTGGCCCCCGGGCCGCATGTTTGACACCCCTGGTATAGAGAGAGAGAGACAGACAGAGACTAACCTATGGAGAGTTTCTTATACTCCATCCAAAGCAGCTATGAATGTTTTTTCGGATGCACTCAACAGAAGTTGGCTTTCCAAACTGATATTCAGTCATAAGTTTGGTTGAGATTTGCCTTGAATGCGATGTGAGGCACCGGGAGCGACATTGTCTGGTTACTAATGTCTGCTATTGTTTCTTGTCTGTGTAAGTAAGGACTGGTAAGCTCCAAATTCTTGCGATCAATAAAGTTGTTTGAACTGAACTGAACTGAACTGAACTGGACTGAACTGAACTGATCGCTGTCGAGGACGTATCACAGTGTGGCTGCGATCATGCAACATGTGACCAACATGGCTATCAGTACAATAACATATAACAGTCATTCTGGTGGGTGAGGTCGGCGGGGCGGCGATCTGTCGTCGTGCTGTCCTACCGATCAGGTCCTTGTTCCGGCGGTCGATGGAGAGGTTCCTCAGGGCGATGGCCACGGCGCGGACCACCTTGTCCGAGTCGGACCGCAGCAGCTCCACCAGGATGGGCAGACCCTTCTCCTTCCGGACCGTGGCCCGGATGTAGTTGGACCACTGGACACCGAGACAGAGACAGAGACACACGAGGGGAGGGAGGACGGGTGAAAAATGGAGCCTTGGCGTAGTACCGGGGCGGCAGTAGCTCAGGAGGTCAGAGCGGTTGTCTGACAACAGGAAGGTTGCTGGTTTGATCCCCGGGCTCCTCCCCCTCCTAGCTAAGTGTGGAGGTGTCCCTGAGCAAGACGCCACCTAACCCTAACTGCTCCTGACGTGTTGGTTGTTAACTTGCATGGTTGGCACCGCCGTCTGTGTTCGAATGGGTGAATGTGAGGCAATAATAAAGCGATGTATAAATGCAATTAATTTAGTCTGGAGATCTGTCTGGCCACTATAGGCTTCAAGCTATCCACTTGTGGCCAAACCACAGTGGTTCAGGACGTCTAGCGGTGGTGGTGGTGGTGGTGGTGGTGAGGAGACAGATGGCTCTTCTAATCACCTTCCAAGTCATTTTGTGAAAGCGTAGTCAGCCTCTTTTCCAAACTGTTTCAAAGGACGCCTTCCCCAGACGGTTCTGTGCAACAAACCATCTGGCGGGCCAGGTTACCTTGGAGCCATGGAGCCGAGCGACCCGATTGGCTGGGAATCCATTCAAAACATTTGTATTAGATTGTCAAAAAATAATTCTGTGCCACTAGCATAAAAAAACACAGCTTTGACTCATAATGCATAATGTGTTTCTCTTCATTGGATGCTAAATGCTGATTTCCTTTTAATAGCTCACACCATGTCAAGCTCAGATGGTTAAGAGTAAATCTCAATGCAGGCCTCTTTATTGTAACAGGTACACTGAGATGCACACACACACACACACACACACACACACACACACACACACGCACACACACACACACACACACACACGCACACACTACTGGCAGAGTAAGCATAGCAGTACTGCCAGCCCTGGATCCCTGGGCATTGATTAAAATAAACTATTTCACAGCATGACGATTTTTTCTCTCTCCTCCCGCAACACAAGACGTTAAGTTTGACATAAACGCCGTCCGATAAAAGTAACCACAGGAGATGCTGTTTAAATAGGTGAGAGACAGAGACACAGGCCGGCCACCAGGAGGCATTAGCGGACCTCGAACCGAACCGAGCATCACTTAGTGAGTCAGTAGCGGTCAGTAGCAGGTGAGGGAGGCCTCAGGAAGAATTAAGAATAGGATGATAATAAATGCCCAAATATTGGACATCTGCCTTATTACGCTACGACATTATGCTGGTGTGAATTCCGATGAGCTTTACGGAGGGAAAAATATGTCGAATATTCTGAAACTGGCCACGTGGCCAAGAAATACCGCTGATGAATTATTGAAAATATGAAGAGTTCAGCGCTGGAGCATGATAGAGGTGCTGAGGTAAGAGATGGAGATGTCATCAGTCTGGCTCATCAATACGGAGCGAGGAAGTTTACAGGAAAAACACGCAAATGTAAAACGGACTTGGCAAGTGGGGACGAATGTAGATGTTTATTTTTTGCTCAGAGTACGGTAAGTAAGTTCACTTTGCATCCATACTAAGTAGCATAGAAGCTGGCACGTACAAAGCTGCAATTTAAGCAAAAAGCCCAAATTGATCCGAATCAATAATTGAGATGAATGGCCGATGGTTGTCGTCATGGCGTGGATGACGCCGTCGGTCTATCATTGCAGACATTATTATTGTGAACAGACATTCATGGTTTCCCGAAGGTCCGAACGATTGACATCGGAGAGAGGCCCGGAAACCCAAGGACAAAAGCTACGCTGTCTTGTCCAAGCGAACAGCAAATCAAGTGAATTCTTCTGTTGCCGTTCACAACAGAGAACACATGGCAACACATTGGAACGAGTCATGGAGCTGTACCGTTGGCTGTGGCGGTCAACAGCCGCTCATATAATATGCGTAATATATTTTCGGATAACTTCTATGTGCGGTGAAGTGATGCAATTGCCGTAGGTGTTTGCATTCTTCTCGATGTCTTTGTTTGTCACTTCATACAGAGATGTGTGTGTGTGTGGTGTGTGTGAAATCCGTCCTTAAGTTCAACTTAAGACGGATTCGTTGCCCAAAGCAACAGGCGTGCTCTGCACTGTGATTGGTCTAATGGGGGTTTGGGCAAAAATGAACTTCACACAAACTTCACCGCTATTTTGTCCTTGTAGTCTAGCAGCGTGGATGTTTGAAGACAAGCTGAAAGCGTCTGGGTTCAAAGCCCCTGTTGTTCTGGGTTGCTGCAGTCTGTATGCATCCCTAAACGTAAAACCAAGTCTGAATAAAATGCTGCAAAGTAAAAGATGTGAAAAGGTAACTCAATCCTGACATTTCATTATTCCACTCTGATCATACGGGTACAATAGCAACATTAGTAACCAGACAAGTCGCTCCTGTGCCTCGCATCGCATTCAAGGCAAATCTCAACCAAACTTATAACTGAATATCAGTTTGGAAAGCCAACTTCTGTTGAGTGCATCCGAAAAAACATTCATAGCTGCTTGGGATGGAGTATAAGAAACTCTCCATAGGTTAGTCTCTGTCTGTCTCTCTCTCTCTCTATCCCAGGGGTGTCAAACATGCGGCCCGCGAGCCGATCCAATCCGGCCCACACAACAAATTCTGTTGAACGTCGGGGAACTGGAAATATTATAAAGTTACAGGGGAAGCGACATTAGCGAGGAGGAATGAAACAAGTTTGCCGAAATATGTCAGATCCTAGCCTTGTGTAAATGCCTAATTGCATTAGTTGTATAATGGTACACTTTAATCATATCAAAAGTGTTTTTTTGTTAGTCCGGCCCCCCCTCCGAGTCGCACTTGGTCTGTTCCGGCGTCAACCTCACAATGAGTTTGACACCCCTGCTCTGTACATATATATACAGTATTTATGTCTCTCTCCCGCTCGCCCGCTTACAACAGCTCTGTCTCTGTACTCACGGTCCACTGTCCGGCACTGAGATTCTGCAGGGCCCCGGCGGCGGCCTCCAGGGTGTTGTAGTTCTGGCTCTCCGTCAGCAGAGACAGGTACAGACGCACCACCTCGGGCTGGTACACAACACCACACACACACGCACACACACACACACACACACAGCTACACACACACACACACACACACACAGACACACACACGCACAGAGCTGTTGACCACACAGCAACGGTACAGCTCCATGACTCGTTCCAATGTGTTGCCATGTGTTCTGTTGTGAACGGCAACAGAAGAATTCACTTGATTTGCTGTTCGCTGGACAAGACAGCGTACTTTGTCCTTGGGTTTCCAGGCCTCTCTCTGATGTCATCGTTCGGACCTTCGGGAAAACCATGAATGTCTGTTCACAATAATAATGTCTGCAATGATAGACGACGGCGTCATCCACGCCACGACGACAACCATCGGCCATTCATCTCAATTATTGATTCGGATCAATTTGGGCTTTTTGCTTAAATTGCAGCTTTGTACGTGCCAGCTTCTATGCTACTTAGTATGGATGCAAAGTGAACTTACTTACCGTACTCTGAAGCAAAAAATAAACATCTACATTCGTCTCCCACTTGCCAAGTCCGTTTTAAACATTTGCGTGTTTTTCCTGTAAACTTCCTCGCTCCGTATTGATGAGCCAGACTGATGACATCTCCATCTCTTACCTCAGCACCTCCTATCATGCTCCAGCGCTGAACTCTTCATATTTTCAATAATTCATCAGCGGTATTTCTTGGCCAACGTGGCCAGTTTCAGAATATTCGACATATTTTTCCCTCCGTAAAGCTCATCGGAATTCACACCAGCATAATATCGTAGCGTAATAAGGCAGATGTCCAATATTTAGGCATTTATTATCATCCTATTCTTAATTCTTCCTGAGGCCTCCCTCACCTGCTACTGACCGCTACTGACTCACTAAGTGATGCTCGGTTCGGTTCGAGGTCCGCTAATGCCTCCTGGTGGCCGGCCTGTGTCTCTGTCTCTCACCTATTTAAATAGCATCTCCTGTGGTTACTTTTTATCGGACGGCGTTTATGTCAAACTTAACGTCTTGTGTTGCAGGAGGAGAGAGAAAAAAGTCGTCATGCTGTGAAATAGTTTATTTTAATCAATGCCCAGGGATCCAGGGCTGGCAGTACTGCTATGCTTACTCTGCCAGTAGTGTGTGCGTGTGTGTGTGTGTGTGTGTGTGTGTGCGTGTGTGTGTGTGTGTGTGTGTGTGTGTGTGTGTGTGTGTGCATCTCAAGTGTACCTGTTACAATAAAGAGGCCTGCATTGAGATTTACTCTTAACCATCTGAGCTTGACATGGTGTGAGCTATTAAAAGGAAATCTGCATTTTAGCATCCAATGAGAGAAAACACATTATGCATTATGAGTCAAAGCTGTGTTTTTTTATGCTAGTGGCACAGAATTATTTTTTGACAATTTAATACAAATGTTTTGAATGGATTCCCAGCCAATCGGGTCGCTCGGCTCCATGGCTCCAAGGTAACCTGGCCCGCCAGATGGTTTGTTGCACGGAACCGTCTGGGGAAGGCGTCCTTTGAAACAGTTTGGAAAAGAGGCTGACTACGCTTTCACAAAATGACTTGGAAGGTGATTAGAAGAGCCATCTGTCTCCTCACCACCACCACCACCACCGCTAGACGTCCTGAACCACTGTGGTTTGGCCACAAGTGGATAGCTTGAAGCCTATAGTGGCCAGACAGATCTCCAGAGATCTGACGACTAAATTAATTGCATTTATACAGCGCTTTATTATTGCCTCACATTCACCCATTCAAACACAGACGGCGGTGCCAACCATGCAAGGTAACAAGCAACACGTCAGGAGCAGGTAAGGTTAGGTGGTGTCTTGCTCAGGGACACCTCCACACTTAACTAGGAGGCAGAGGAGCCCGGGTATCGAACCAGCAACCTTCCTGTTGCCAGACAACCGCTCTGACCTCCTGAGCTACTGCCGCCCCGGTACTACCTCAAGGCTCCATTTTTCACCCGTCCTCCCTCCCCTCGTGTGTCTCTGTCTCGGTGTCCAGTGGTCCAACTACATCCGGGCCACGGTCCGGAAGGAGAAGGGTCTGCCCATCCTGGTGGAGCTGCTGCGGTCCGACTCGGACAAGGTGGTCCGCGCCGTGGCCATCGCCCTGAGGAACCTCTCCATCGACCGCCGGAACAAGGACCTGATCGGTAGGACATGTTGCACGACGACAGATCGCCGCCCCGCCGACCTCACCCACCAGAATGACTGTTATATGTTATTGTACTGATAGCCATGTTGGTCACATGTTGCATGATCGCAGCCACACTGTGATACGTCCTCGACAGCGATCAGTTCAGTTCAGTCCAGTTCAGTTCAGTTCAGTTCAGTTCAAACAACTTTATTGATCGCAAGAATTTGGAGCTTACCAGTCCTTACTTACACAGACAAGAAAATTATATGTCAAAGGCAACCACACAAGCAAACAACGAGCAGCAGTAGATAAAATGAAAAGCCTTTGTTAAAGTTCATATAAATAACATAACATTATAATAATAACAATAAAAGAATGTAACGGTCATTTAATAGCATGATAGCAGAAGGAATGCAGGACTTAGAGGAGCGGTTTGTTCTCCTAAGCGGTGGTTTCATTTATTGCATTTCCAACGTTTCTTAATTTGACCTACTTTGCTCTGTGTTCCCATATCCATATTAGCTTGTGTCAAACGTCTGCTATTATTTAACTTATCTACATATTTGACGCCAAATTCCACCAAAAGAGATTCTAATTTGCGATTACAATTTTTCAGTGAAGGCAAAATAGGGAAGGCCACAGGGGGGGGCGAGCGGGATCGTAGACATGGTCATCATTGTTGTCCTAATAATAATAATAATAATAATAACATTAATAAGGTGATTGGCCGCCGGTGTAACCCTGCGCCCCTCCGCAGGGAGCTACGCCATGCGCGACCTGGTCAGCAACCTGCCCAGCGGCCAGCAGCGGCCCGCCAAGAACCTGGAGGAGGACACGGTGGTGGCCATCCTCAACACCATCCACGAGATCGTGACGGACAGCTCCGAGAACGCCCGCTCGCTCATCCAGGCGCAGGCCGTCGAGAAGCTGGTGGCCATCAACAGAACCAGGTGAGCGCGCGCGGCCAAGATGATGATGATGATGATGATGATGGTAGTCATGGTAACGGTAGCCTCGTGGAACATGGTGTTGCACGCGCCCAGGCCAAAAACAGTTCTGGATTCAAACGGTTTTTGGATTAAAAAGTACCTGCTAAATGACCAAATGGTGACCAAATGGTGACCAAATGGTCTCTAAATGTCTCGAAATATCTCAAATTCATATTTTTACAATAGCAATACTAGTCATTGCAAAGGTACGTTCATTTATTCGTCAGGGACTGGTTAATGTATTCACCATAACCATCACCATGACACACTTAACAGCCAACATGTTATGCAAGGCGTGACGCACAATCCTTCATGGCTGGCTTCTTCCCCGAGTGTTATTTATTTTCTCCGATCCCGCTGTTGTTGTCTTCATCACCTGAAACATACGGACCACCGTTAATTGGGACGTACACATTAGCATTCGTGTTCGTGATTAAATTAGTCTCTCCCGGGCCCTTCATCACGCGAGCTCCATACGTGTAATTACGTGCTCCTGGACACGCCGGGGCATAATGAGCGCGCGGATTAGCATGCAAGCGAGGGGCGCCCGTTAGTGACGCCGGTGCATCCCTAATGCCCGGTGATCGCTCGCCGCTCCCCCTTAATGCTCACGGCCCGCTGAGGTAGCCCGGCGCACACACAATACGATACGTGTGTGAATGGGCTTTTATAACTCGAGGCCATTGCTGTTAGGAATAGTTCTTGCTCCGCAACCGCACCAAGGTTCAATTATGGGTGTTCTGCCCGGCAACCCGAAATATTCAAACAAACTGCGTTGAAAGGGGAAGCGGCAGTCGGTCGTCTCTCATAATGCATTGAGTGCACTTGCACATAAATCTCAAGCGGGTTCTCATTTATCTTCCATCATGTGCACTTTTCTCCAAAATCTCCAGATTAAAAGACTCCCTTTGAAAGTTCTCCTCTCCGTCCTCGTTCTGCCAAGTATTGATCGTGCGGTCTTCCGTCGCCATGGCGATTACACACCCGCACGCACACACGCACGCACATACGCACACGCACACAAGCACACACACACACACACACTCGGGGGCCAAATGGCTGTGTTTTCACTCTCCCCCCCCCCTGAGATTGGCTTTCTTTGAAGTAAAGAAACATCCCGCCCTCCCTCCTATGTAATTAACACTAGTGGCTCTTAGCAAGCCAATCAAAGGGAACGTGCACCCGCCCGGCTCTGAATAATAAAAG
>PIJE02001178.1:105495-110495 GCA_002895965.2 Coryphaenoides rupestris | reverse complement strand
CCCTTCGTCTTCACCCAAAACCTCCACCCTCACCCAAAACCACCACCCTCACCCCCACCCTTAATCCTCACCAAAACCACCCCGCTCACCCTCCATCCTCAATTTGACTCCCACCCTCCCTGCCCTTACCCTTACCCTTACCCTCACCCCCACCCCCCCCCCCCTGCACCGCCCATATCCTCATCCCCACCCTCACCACCACCGGCTTCTTTAGCTTGTAGCTTTAGCATCGGCCTTCACCCTCAGCGGTTGGTCGTTTGTTTATTTGTTTGTTTACTGCACCACCAGCGTCGCTAATCATTATGGTCTAACCATCTCCATATTGGTTCACGCCGGAAGTGAACCAACATGGAGTCCTCCTCCGGGTAACTGAAACGTCATTCATCATCGCTCATCCTAATCTCTACATGATGATCTTCCAACATTTAGATCTATCTGTCTAGCTGTGAACTGTGTTTTGTGTAGAGTTTGTGTGTGTGTGTGTGTGTGTGTGTAGTGTGCAGATTGTAATGTGTGTGAAGTTTTCCGTGTAGTGATCTCTAAACTCCAATAAAAGAGTTTCATTCCAAAACGAAATGCTAAATCTTAAACCAATTCGGAGACATTTTGGGAAAGAACCAAAAATGATCAGCCTCTAACAAAAAGTCTCGGTTAACAATTTAGTCTTCATTATTCTTTAAAGGTCTCCTGTTATCCCACCAGTGTGAGCGCAATTAGCCATTCCAAGCAGTTTCAAAAACCGGTTGGAATGGCCCCACGTGACATCACAAGTGGGAGTGTCTCCACCCAGATGTACGTATGGTGGATAGATCAGCCTTCCAGTTGCTACAGTCCACCGGGTAGGCTGGTAGGCTGATCTATCCGGCATACTTCTAGGTCGACACTGCCGCTCGTGATGTCAAGTGGGGCCATTCCAACTGGTTGAAATGGCAAATCACACTCACACCTGGTGGTATAATATGACTTTTGTTCAACCCCAAACCGTTCGTTCATTTTGGAATGGAGCCCCTCGGCGTGCGGCGTGTGGCGGCTGTAGACGTTCCTGACGCTGTGCTCTGTAACCCTGTTCTCCAGGCTTAAAGAGGAACCACATCACCGCATCCCAACATGAGGACCTCTCTCACATCACCACTGCCATCACACTCAGAGCTCACCCTGGTCGCCTCGCTCTGCAGGCGCACTTTGTAAGAAGGAGCAAAACTAAACACAAAAAAAACACAAAAATACAACAAAACAACAAAAAACTACCGGAAAATGGACTTGACCTCACAGTTGGCGCTTCTCAGAAAACACACACACACAACAAAAACAACAAATCTATGAATTTAAAAGAAAAGAAAAAAGATAGACAATTTCTACTGCTACTTGTACTTCACATCAACATTCCCGCTGAATACCGCGGTGGCGGTGTCTCTCACTGAGGAAGAGGAGGGAAGTGAAGGGAAGGACGGATGAAGACGATGCGCGTACAACGATAAAGGACGAAGAAATGGGCACAAAGTGGTGGACATGAAGCTTTGGTGGGGTAAGGACCGATGGATGTTTTTTTTTTAAATCCAGCATCCAAAAGCAGATAACGTCGTTTTGACATATTGCGTCAGATCCTATCCCGGCCCCCAGCTCCCCACCCTTTCAAAACGTTCATTTTTATCTATAGTATTATGATGGCATTGGGAAGTCCTTACCCATTGTGTACGTGACTTTGTGTGTGTCCCAGAAGGCCTTAGGAGGTTGATGGCGTTGTTGGTCGGGTGGTCGGTAAGCTCCACTTACCACCCTTTTGGGGTCGATGAAGAGGGAGAGAGAGAGAAATTAACAGATAAAGAGAGAGAGATAGAGAGAGGTAAAAAGAGGGGAAGAGAGTCTGAGAACTGTACAGAGAACTAGATACACATCCACACCAGCCTGCTCTTGCAGACTTCTAAACTACTCTGTTCGCTCCGTTTCCTTAATAACAGCGAGAAGGCAGCGTATTTGGGGGCTTTGCGGACATTTCACGGAGAGAATAATGACTTCATATCAAGCGGTGAGCAAAGCCGGGGTGAAGAAAACGAAAAAGATAACTCATAACTGGAGTCTTGACAGCCAGCGGTTTCTCTTTGCCAATGTAAGTGTATTTAAGAGGATTTTAAGACGTTGTTTATAGTCGACAGAGTATGCTCTAGAAGGAGACGGGAGGCAGGTGTCGATGCTTCGGCTGTTGAGGAGACGGCCGCGATAAAGCATTTTATATTTTTGTTGGGTTTTATACAAATGTATATTAGGGTCATGAAGAGAGAAAAAAACAAAAAAAACGACGTCTGAAAAATGAAGGAAAAAGCGATCTCTCTTTCGTCGTCGTTGTATATTGATAACGGATCCATTCGTCACGGAGACCTCTGTGTTTGTGAACGGAAAAAAAAACCAACAAACAAACAAAAACAACCCGTAGCTCACGTGTGTAACAAAATCATGTGTCGCCATGATCAATTTCTCACCTATTTATATATTTGTATACTGTTGAATCGAGACACACAAACGAGACGCTACTCGTTCCCATCGGCAAATCGGTTGTTGCTATGACGACGACGGCGACGACGACGGCGACGACAACAACGACGAAACCGTGGGGGGTCCACAGCAGGTGCTCCAACATCTGGGTGCCCCCTGGAACCTTTATATCGACCGCCAATCGGCCACCATAGAAGGACGGAGAGGGGAAATCAACTGGGAGACAGCAGTGCCCCATCCCTACCGCCCCCCCCCCCCCCCCCCCCCCCCGCCGGCCCCCCTGCTGCACTTAGGTTACGTTAGGTTACCCCAAAAACAAAAAAACCATCACTTGATTTCACTAATGCATCGTAATAGAAAAAAATATATATAAATATATATATATTTCAACCTAGCATGAAGGAAATTGTACAGATGTTTATATTATATTCTATCCAAGTGCCACATTTTGTTTTTGTTTTTGCTTCTTTTTCTGTTTTTGTTTGTTTGTTTGTTTGTTGTGTTGGGTGGTGTCGTTGGATTTTAACTTTGCTCGTGTGTATGGAAGACGAACACGTGGCGCGTGTTCCGCAGAACTAAAACTAAAGCGCATCGCCGATGAGTTTGCTTCACGTTGTACAAAGCCAACCGTGTCACCGGTCACTCTCATATAAATCTATTTTTTCTATGTTTTAGAGTGGGGCAGTTGGAAAATAGGGTAGGATTGCGGAGCTAACACCACACACACACACACACACACACACTCATACACACTCTCACACACACACTCTCACACACACACTCGCGTTGAGTTTTTTCTTTTTTGTTTAATCTGTTTGTGTTTTGACTGAAACCAGTCACCGCTAGTTAATAATAGTGAAGTATCAAACGCTTACTCAATGCAAAGTCCTGTGGCGGCCCATACATCGTCTTGACGGAGTCTTTTCTACAGAGTGACACCACCGCAATCAGCTGTAGAATCCCTAGGAGGAGTAAAGGGTGGGGGTATCAGGGTGGGGGTGTCAGGGTGGTGGTGTCAGGGTGGGTGGTGGGGGGCAGGGACAGCTCCACCCATACGTCTGCTATGGCATGTGCCTGCGTTGGAGTCCGATTTTTTCCGTTTGTGATGTGATTTTTATAAGGCTTGCATATTTTACACGGTGTTTACAAAAGACGTACGATGTGCTATAAATAAATAAAGAATAAAAAATCTATGTTTTTCATTTTAGTGATGCAGAGAAGAAACCCCCCCACCCCCCCCCCACAAAACAATAACTATCCTGGTGTCCCTGATGTACAGTATGTGCTTTATGGGGTTGTATGTGTGTGTGTGTGTGTGTGTGTGTGTGCACGTGTGCGTGTGCGTGCGTTGTTTCATTGCACTTATTACGACCACCTATCGCAGCAACAAAGAACCCCCCCCCCGTTTGACCTTTTTGCCGATCTTCTCCCGAAACCAACCATCCCCACGGCGCCCTTGCAGCACCTCAACCAAAGGAACCGCTCCACCACGTCGTAGACATAGGAACCCACGGTAGTGCGGCCGTGGGGGGGGTGCCGTACCGTAGGCTACTGCACGCCACCGACGTTCAGTAGGCCTGCGGCGTCTGCGCTAGTCGGGGAAGAAACGTGACTGTGCTGTGCTGTAAACGACGAAAAATGCAAGGCGTCTACATACGTATACTGCTGACCAAAACGAGCTAGACTTCCCTGTGTATATATATGTATAGATATACATATATATATATATATATATACCACTGTTTAGAGATGGCCGTCATATACAAGTAACTGTACTACTCGGTAGCAGATGTGTTTGTATGTACCTATCATGTGCCTTAACCCCCTTTTTTCCATGGTAGATTTAAAAAGAATCAAATGAAAAGATAACGGTGTGTTTTATATGGCATTCTTGCTCTACTCCCGCCATCTCTCCATCCCCACCCCTTCGCCAAATCAACAAACAACAACAAAAGTCCCCTTTTTTCAATCGATCACTCACTCATGTATTCACTCGTTGACTCGTTCACTCACTCTGTTACCTGTGTGTAGTCTAGACTGTTGGTGGAGTGTTCGCCTTTTATTACAATATATTACAAACTTTTCAAAACGCTATAGATATTTGGTTTCCTATAGAGAAGTAAAAGTTGTGAATGCTTTGGTAGCCAGCAGCAGATGCCACAGTGACAGAATGTACTATGTTAATTTTACTAATACCCCGAGAGGCAAGTATATGCTTGTTGAACATAATGGAAAAAAATGAAATACTGGTTTGTAGAGTATACATTTGGTGTGTTTTCAATAAATCATGCCTGCAAAAATGTGCTTTCTTGTGTTTGTACACTATGTTCACTTTGAAGGGAATTGAAACTGCAATAGTTTAGCATATTGTATGTTCTTAGATGTTGGTAATGCACTCAGAATGGCACGACTGCTCTTATCCCAGCTATTATGCAGGCAACCTAGCAATTATGAAACTCGAACCTTGCAATTATGATGCCTGCTCTTGACCACAGCGATATGTTATATTG
>PIJE02001178.1:96520-104135 GCA_002895965.2 Coryphaenoides rupestris | reverse complement strand
CGTGCTGGGTGTTAAACTGAAATAATTAATAATTAATTAATAATCCATAATAATAATAGTACTTAGCATTGTTTAGCATATTGTATGTTCTTAGATGTTGGTAATGCACTCAGAATGGCACGACTGCTCTTATCCCAGATATTATGCAGGCAACCTAGCAATTATGAACCTCGTTCTATTAGCCTCGTAATTATGAATGCTTGAAACCTGTTCTATTCTTATCTTTATGTACCACAGTGATATATTGCTGTCTCTCCTTCAACAAATGTACTCTTTGTAAGTCGCTTTGGATAAAAGCATCTGCCAAATGCCCTCAATGTAATGTAAAAGTCAATGTAATCCAGCACTTTTNTTCTTTGTGACATTTTGTAAAAATGCACTGTTCACTGTTGCTGTCCACAAGCAACATAGTATTATTATATACGATGCATATAGTATTATTATTGTGTTAAGTGTTAAGGCAAGAACAGTATACCGGTAGTTAAGTCCAGACACCCAGGTGTGTGTGTGTGTGTGTGTGTGTGTGTGTGTGTGTGTGTGTGTGTGTGTGTGTGTGTGTGTTCTTCCAATACATAAGGCGCACCGGATTATAAGGCGCACTGTCGATTTTTGAGAAAATTACAGGATTTTAAGTGCGCCTTATAGTCCGAAAAATACGGTAATAATAATAATAATACTAGTAATAATAATAATAATAATAATAACAGCAGCAGCAACAACAACAACAATAAAAATAATAATTATAATTATAATAATAATAATAATGGTAATAATAATTATTATAGTCATAATAATAATAATAATAATAATATAATAATAATAAAACCAATGGGGGGAAAAAGTAGCTTCATATACTACACATTATATATCATCTACAGTTTATGTTTGTGAAACTTTATCAAACCCCCCCCCACATGAAATACATTCCTCTCCAGGTCACCGGTGTACATACTGGTGACATTTTACTCAGGCACATCATTAGGCAATCCTGTGTTATGTGACGTCACACGGGGTCCTTTATTTCACAACAACATGGCGGGCTTCTTCAGGAACAGCCGCCGATGGAAGACATCAGCTGGAGGAGTCAGAGTTTTAACAAGAAGTCTGACAGGTGACGATCACGTGTCTGCCATCATATATGTATATATATGTATATATATATATGTATCGATACATATATACATATATATACATGTATATATATGTGTATATTTATATATATATGTATAGATATATATATGTGTATATATATGTGTATATATATATATATATATATATATATATATATACATGTATATATGTATATATATATATATATACATTTACATATACATATATACATATTTATATGTATATATATGTGTATATATGTATATTTATATATATATAATATATATACTGTTGTGTCATGTAAAACATTAGGTTAATCTTCTAATCTTGCAATATTCTTTATATCACGTGCAATATTCTTAATATTCTTTATACCATGTGCTCATGTACTTCCTCTTACCACCATTATTATTATTACCCTTTTATTACACTTCAATTATTGCCAAATTGTTTTTGCTGACTGAATATCTTATCTTACCTATTGTTTTATTCTATTGCTATGCAACCTGGCACAAGAATTTCCTTCGGGATCAATAAAGTTATGTCTTATCTTATCCTATCTTATCTTATCTTATCTTTATATTCTTATACCTTGTACATAGCTGTAAAGGGGTGTCATATATGAATCATATTTTAACCAATAAACTGTTGCCCAATGCAGGGAAGTATGATTATGACTTGGTGGTTATCGGAGGCGGCTCAGGGGGCCTGGCTTGTTCCAAGGAAGGTGAGTAGTAGTGTGTAGTAATAATTACATACATACATACAATAATACATACATACATACATACAATAATACATACATACATACAGTACATACATACATACATACTGTACATCACAGAGGCTGCTCAATGAAATACAATTGTAATTACACAGGGGCTCCTTGTTTCAATGTAAACTTTGTAAACTTGTTTCAATGATCATGCTTACTAACTATAACTTCTTGTTTCCAGCGGCCCAGCTGGGGCAGAAGGTTGCCGTGTTGGATTATGTGGAGCCATCTGCTCAAGGTAAATGAAAATGAATTCATAAAGCAGATGTCATTCTCCAAAATAGTTGTCAATATTGCAGATGAAGGCTTGAGAAAGGCTCTTGTGAACAGGCACCAAGTGGGGTCTCGGTGGGACGTGTGTCAACGTGGGCTGCATCCCTAAGAAGCTCATGCACCAGGCTGCTCTCCTCGGCACCGCCGTGAAAGACGCCAGAAAGTACGGCTGGAAGATCCAGGATCCAGTGTCTCACGATTGGTAAGATATAACAAGACATATACTGTAAAACATATACAAAAAACACATGCATGGTATCAAAAGAAAAATGAAAGTCATCGTGAATTAACAAAATGAGTGGCTAAATACCACCATCTAGTGGCGAACATGGTGCACAACACATCCATAGGCCACGTTTGTGCTTATTCCTATAGACAGGTTTCAACCAGGGGGGCAGAAATCCAAGACAACAGACAACCATCAAGATGTCAAGGATTTGTTTTGCCGTTAAGTTCACTGCGCTAATCTCAAAAGCCAGGGATGGAAAATAAGACTTTATTAATCCCGAAGGAAATTCTTGTGCCAGGTTGCATAGCAATACAGTACAATAAAACAATATGGAAATCAACAGAATAATAGAAATAAACTAACAGATTTACAAATGTACAAATGTTTACCATACGTTTAGTCAAAACCACTTTAAACTCAAACTCAGATCATTGTTATAAATTATACACAAGGCTTTTTTTTCATGTGTATAATGTCCTATATTGGGCCTTACACAATTTCCACACCCAATATGGTAATTTCCCATCAGTGAGAACTAATTTGTTTCTGTAATCAGTATATTTGGAGGCTTGATGTAGTGCCACGTACCCCTCCCATATTATTATGGTGCATTTATAGATTTTCCGTCTATATAGCTAGGGAATGAATAAGAGTTAATAATTAATATTTAGATTATTTCAAATCTATAAATGCACTATAAGCCTAATATGGGAGGCGATGGGATATGACCAAAATAGGCGGGAAATGCACAAACCTGATTCTGTGATCGAAGCAAATATTCTAGATGAGGTTGAAAAATTATTAACATTAGAGTGTTTGTACACATGGAAGCCCATCTATATATTTTCGTGTTCTACTCACAGAAAGACTTCTGTACCTTTAGGTACTTGACTAGTCCTTCACCCAGCTAATGGCTTCACTTCCTGTTCCTGTGTTCTCCAGGGCCACCATGGCGGCGGCGGTGCAGAACCACGTCAAGTCTCTGAACTGGGGTTACCGGGTGCAGCTCCAGGACAAGTGAGCCCAAAGCCGTGTTCCCCGATGACCGTCTCTCTGTCTGCGATTGTGTGTGTGTGTGTGTCTTTTAAACCTGCCGTTGTGCTCGAGAACACCAACTACCCGACCAAGCGACGACGGTGCAACTTCCACGTCTCACGTGTCGTGTTTAATATTTATCGCATATTGTCATGGTATCTGTTGTACCTGGGGGCTGTCGTGTGTGTTTGTGTGTGTGTGTGTTGCTACACAGAGGTTGCATCCGAGTGATTGATAATCCCACAGCTACATGTTGACTGAATGACTCAGCCGGAGGGCAAACAGGTGTTAAAGTCTGTCTCAATATGCTCGCGCTCACTCAGCAGGTCGCTTCACAATGAGAGTGCGATCGCGGTGCCGTAATGGTTATGGGGCAATTTCATCTCTTACTTAATGGGTATCTTGAAAGGCACTGTCTCCTGGTGAGCGGGAATGAGGTGTTTACTGGAGCCTACGCAGCCCGAGGCCTGAATCATTGCTATGGCGAATGGCAATAATAATAATATATCTCTGAGTTGTGGCTTACCTAAGAGGTCAGTTATGCATTCAGATCTTAAACGCCCTTGAGTTATCGTTATCCAAGGTGACCCAGGAACCAGAATCAATTGCAGAATGCACAGCATCGTAAACTATAGGCTACAGATCACCGGTGTGATTCAGATGGCTTTGTGTGTGTGGTGGTGGGTGGCACCCTGAAGGCAGGCACCCTGTGTTCCATTCCAGCTGTGAGTCGCCTCTTTTTGTCGCCCCCTGCAGGAAGGTGAAGTACCTGAACGTGAAGGGAACCCTGGTGGACCGCCACACCATCAGAGGGACCACCGCGTCCGGGAAGGAGGTGGGATGCTTTCGTCGCGTGATGACCTCCCTTTGGAACTATTTTTGAATCCGTTCATTCCGCCCTATTGAGGTGGTTTTGAACAAACAAACAAATGAATGACTCGATGGAATCCGGCTGCTGTTTGTAATTGAGGAGTTTTGAAACATGTCGTCATTTGGGTCACGTGATCAAAGTGACAACTCGGGGGCAGGCTGGGCAGAAGTCCATCGGCATCATGTATAAAAAATGAATCATCAAACTATTTAAGGAATCAGACAGTTATTACTAACCTAGCAGCCAGGCAAATGTATAACGCATGTAATAATCAAAGTGAAATATACATGGATGACATAGGGATTGAGATGTATAGTATGAGTTTCAACATCTTTCCGTTTAACGTTGTTACACACAGTAAAACTTAATAAACGTACAATTCGGTGCTGCCGAGCCGAATCAGAAATTTCCCATCATCCTCTCTGTCCCCGCAGGCCTTGATGACGGCCAAGAACATAGTGATTGCCACTGGAGGGCGCCCTAAATTCCCCACACATGTAAGTAGTATTGCTGAGAAATGCATTTGTGTTATTATTGTCCTCTCCCTTTAATAGTCTTTAATTGAACAAACAGAAAAAAGTTTTAGAATTTTTTTTAGGGCACATCAAACATTAATTTATTATTATTATTATTATTATTATGAGAAAATTATAGCAGTGAATTAATTTAGCAGAGCAAACTGTGTATCAAACTATGATAAGAGATCAGAATCAGAAACAGCTTTATTGCTTCAGTGTAAACAAGGAATGTGCTTTTATGAAGTTGGTGCATAACACTGAACATTAAACAGAGAGTAATAATAGGCTATAGAAATTCAAAAAAAGTGCGAGAAAAGATGTCCGATGAAAGGTGACTAAAACAACGACGACCTCATCAGTTGTGTTGCAGGCCGCAGCCCAGGGTGGTGCGGGGCGACTGGTACCGTAACCAGCCTGCAAGGACACACGAAACCCGGGGGCCTCTTTGTGTTGCCTTGTTTTCGCGAAACGTGTGTTGTTGACGGGTTGAATGGACCGCTATGAATAGACGTGGCGTGTGGCGTGGTGATGATTATATCTCTCTCTCTCTCTCTCTCTCTCTCTCTCTCTCTCTCCCCCGTGTCTGTCTCCATCTCGCTGTTCCGTTTGTCTCGCTCAGATCCCCGGTGCCATGGAGCACGGCATTACCAGCGATGACATCTTTTGGCTGAAAGAGGCACCTGGAAAAACGTGAGCATCCACTCTCCCCTCCTCTCCCCTCCCCTCCCCTCCGTTCACAACACACTCCCATCACCCAAACACACACACACACACATGCACTCCGAAGCACACAAACACTTGAGATACATAGCTGGGTGTCATTTCAAAAGTCACGCCATCAGCTTGATGGACTGAATCTATCCAGGCACCTTTCCCCGCCCCTAGTTTTGTTGACTTATTTCCACACGCCTCTCTCCCGTCTCCCACCGGCACGGAACCGAACCGAACCCAGAGCGTGTCTGTTTCGCACGTTACCGATACAGTCAGGTACACCGGCCCACTGAAATCAGAACGACTAAATGTACTTTTAAATGGTAATAATAACGCTAATAATCGCTACCGTGCTGCTCCTACTCCGCCCTGTCCCTCTATCCTCCGCTCTTCGTGTCATGCTATCCTTAGCACCGGTGACTCGGGGTGAGCAGCGCGAGCCGCCCTGTAATCCAGCCGTTTAGCTGCTGTCATCACCTGGATGATTGCTCTTCTCCTCCTGATGTTTCCTGCTCTACTCTCGTCTTCCTCTGTGGCGCGTCCGCCCGCGACGTGACTACAGCGCCGCTGGTGAAAGGGCGCGGCGCGAGGCAGCTGTTTCACCCTCGCGATGACGGGCGCCAGGGAACAAAACATTTATCCCAAGATGTGATTCCAGATCTGTAATAGTTTTTTTTTACATTTTGTTCCAGTGGGCAACCCAGAGAGCAGCTGTTTAATCTTCCGGCCACCGGGGGCAACGTAAAACTCTCGCCATAGTCGGCAAAACATAATAATAATTATAATACTATATAACGATATCATGATATAATACTGATGATTATAATAGCTTTTGACATGGAACACAGGTCAGTGTTCCATGTCAAAAAGTTCATTTATATATAGGCTACCCCACCTCAGAGTTGAGTATATACTGTATATATATATTTAAACTTCATTCATCCCAAAGGAAATTCTTGTGCCAGCGGTTGCTCAAAAATACCAACAACGCAAGAAAAACAATCGAATAATAACTATACAGGGTATAAGCGTAAAAGAAAAACAATATAGGTAAAGATGCATTTAGTAGAATAAACAAATAAATGAAAAATTCACAAAGAAGCTTGAGAATTCAATATCTTGTTGGATACGCTTTTAATAAAATCAAAAAGTTGTCAATAGAAGAATAGAAACTTTATTAACTCCCGAGGAAATCTTGTACCACCTCACCCAGTCACCCACCAGTTGGGCTGCAGGGGGTTGCAGGATCAAAGCCGCAGCACTTGAGACCCGGAAGCCCCTTGATGGTCCACTACCACCGCCTCAAGCCCTCAAGTGTTTTTGTAGCGTTAGCATGAGCGTTCCCGTGTAGAATTAGCGTTCCTCGACGCTGGCGGGAGCGGCGTGTGTTGTCGTGCTACGGAGCTGCAAGGCTGTGCAGGTGGTGGTGGTGGTGGTGGTGGTGGGGGTGATGCTACTCATGCAAAGGGTGGAGGTGGGGGGGTTGTGGTGGTGGTGGTGGGGACAGGAGAGGGAGAGGGCAGGTGAGTGACGGGGTGTTTAACAGAGCTAGGAGCACGCACACCACTGAGTGACTGGTTCCCACCGCAGGGCTGCAGCCTAGCAGGTGGCCGCCGAGGCTAGCGGGTTAGCGTGCGGCGCCGTGTTAGATGGCGCCTCATGGTGCATTCTACACGCCTGTTTTTATTTTTAGTCGCCCCCATTTCCCATTTAGTCATTTGGCAAAGCGACTAGCAGACATTTTCTTTTGTCACTTAATCAATCAATCAATCAATCAATCAGACTTGATTTGTATAGCACTTTTCATGCAAACAAATATAACAAAGTGCTTCACGGAATAAAAACACTTCCCTCCCCATCCTCCAACCCCAAAGAGAGCAGGAAAAGACAATTAATAATGAATAACAATTCTCACACTCAATAAAAATAGGAACTGATCATAAATCTGTATTAGTCGTCTGCATTATCGTCAAGGCGCAACTAGTTGGGTTAGAACCAATTCCATAGTTTGTGTTTTATTGGCTGCAGACTTGTCAAGTCCTGACAATGAAGACGATGTAAAAGGCTTTCCTCCAGACACCACCATCATCATC
>PIJE02001178.1:81520-91520 GCA_002895965.2 Coryphaenoides rupestris | reverse complement strand
TGGACACGCACTGAAAGAGCTGGCTTGTCGTTTCAAAAACATCACGAGACAAAGCAAATCGCTAACCATCGCCACAGCAAAAGCCTACAAGGAGCACCCGTCTTGAAACCCATTTGGTCTCTAAGCTGTCTCCATCCTTCAAACGCAACTCCCAATCGTACCAGTGTTTTAGAATGGCTTGGCAATGGAGTTTTTTTTCGAATAGAGATCAGGTAGACTCTCATAGGATCTCGGCAATCCACTTATAATTGTTACACAGCGATGGGGGATCTTTACCGGAGGCCCAAGGCGAAGCCCTGGGTCACCTCTCCGGCGTTGGGACCTGTGAAGTGCAATCCCAGAATCCTCTGCTCTCCTCCCCGCTCGCACACCACCTGGAAGGAGTGGGGGAGGGAGGGAAGGGAGGGAGTGGGAGGAGGAGTCACAAAATCTGGTTCAGAGGCAAAGGTGGTGTTTAGGGCCAAAACATTGCGGTCCAAGGCCTGTTAGGACACCTATAATTCAGTCCCTAATTCGAGGTGTCATTTAATTATGAATACAATTTGGGTTAAAACTATAAATAATGGGGCATGGACAGAGCGATGGTGTGTAGGAGAACTGAAGGGGAAAGAAGCATTTATATTAATTTTACTGATCTACAAAAAGGTCGATAAGCCGCTGAGCAGTGGATCAGTGTCCAAGTCCACCGAACGTTCTGTGACCAGACAGCGAGCAAATTCAGGCCCCGTTTTAAATATAATAATCTCAATGGATTTTCTGTTACTTATGCTAATGTTATGGATGTCCGACTGTAACCACAGCAACACCTCGGAAGTTCACACACTACACACACACACACTGCACGCCGCCACACACCCACATGAGCACGCACGCACACACACACACACACACACACACACACACACACACACACACACACACACACATGGCCACAGTCACACACATGGACACACACATACACTGCCGCACATACCACAGTAAAAACAGGAGCAAAAACTCTCTTCACCTCTTTACTCCCTCACTTGGCTCCGAGGAGCGTCCCTCAGCTCTCATTACAGCTAAATCAACCCGTTGTCAGCTCTAGCCTACGACGACTTGTCGCTGATAGGTACTAGATGAGGTACTAGATGTTAGAGGTTTACCACGTGTGTTCCCTGTCCACCCCGCTGCCCCCATCGATCCGCCACGCCGTCTATGTTTTTAGCGTGTTGCTGTGATCATGATGACCGGACACCTGCTGGCCACCCCACCTGACGGCTACCAGCTGACTCACCAGCCGGCTCCGAAATCACAATATCACAACATTTTCCATGTTGAAAACGGCCCTTCTACCCTTCTCTGGAAGGAGGGATCCTTCTCAGTAAGATCGGTGAGTTTTTTCTTGCCCTTTGTGGCGCTATAGGGTTAGGGGGTGTCATAAATATAATGGCCCTGTAAAGCCCTTTGGGACTGTAACGATGATGAAGGGCTATACAAATAAAAAGGAAGATTCTAACTGAAAAAAAAGATCTTTTCCTTTGAAATTCCACTCTCAAAGAGTCGGGTTGGACAGAGAGTAGACAGAGAACATTTTAAACGGGCAAGCGCCACAGACAGCCGTGGAGCACACCCAATATATTTCGGAGTGGAGTGGAGTGAGGGTGATCCTGTCCTAACAAGCCTGGAGGATGGGGTGTGGGGAGCGGGGCGGCTGGTGGGACATTCTGGGGCACGGGTGGAGGGGGGGTGGCTGTCAGGGTGGCTGTCAGGGTGGTGGTGTGGGTAGGTGGGTGGGGTGGGTTAGTAGTGGAGGGTTGGGTGCCTATGTGACAGCTCCCCCGAGATCACAGGGGGTCTGTCAACGCCCCCGCACACGCCTCAATCACGCCTCAATCACACCCAATGCACGCCTGTCACTCACACAGACGCGGAGCTGTTTGTGGCCGTTCATTCATTCATTCATTTGTTTGTTTGTTTGTTTGCTTGCTTATGTTTATTTCTTTGTGACGAGCGACGGAGACATTCGGATCAGACGCCTCCGTGCTGAGAAGCTGGCGACTCTGAACAATTCGTAATATAGTCCCTAATAAGTACGGTAAAAAAGTAAAATGGGACAAGTAAAGGAACAATACTCGGGCTGTTGGTGCAAAAATGTTGTAAAAGTGTCCGCGTGCAGTACAGTAATATTCTTATACGAGCATAAAAGAGTACGTTTTAGTTTTAGTGCGTTGTAGTGCGTTGTAGTGAGCTGTCGTGTGTTGTAATAAGTTGTAATGAGTTTTAGTGGGTTATAGTGAGTTATAGAGGTTTACAGTGAGTTGTAGTGGGTTGCAGTGGGTTATAGTGAGTTATAGAGGGTTTACAGTGAGTTGTAGTGGGTTGCAGTGGGTTATAGTGAGTTATAGAGGGTTTACAGTGAGTTGTAGTGGGTTATAGTGAGTTATAGAGGGTTTACAGTGAGTTGCAGTGGGTTATAGTGAGTTATAGAGGGTTTACAGTGAGTTGTAGTGGGTTGCAGTGGGTTATAGTGAGTTATAGAGGGTTTACAGTGAGTTGTAGTGGGTTATAGTGGGTTATAGAGGGTTTACAGTGAGTTGTAGTGGGTTATAGTGGGTTAAAAGGGAGTATGGTACCTCAATGGCGTCCTGCCCATGTCGGCTCACAGCCTCCTCCTCAGACAGACCGACACAGCCGTACTCCAGAGGGGTAAAGACTGTGGTCGCCACACACACACACACGCACGCAACAAAGCCAACACACGCAACCACCACACGACACACACACACACACAACACACACACACGCACACCTGCAGTATTAACATCACCCAAAACAACAACAAAGATGTGTACACGTCTGAGAATGTGTGCGCCTATGCCTGTGAATGTGCGTGCGTGAATGTGTGTGTGCGTGCGTGTGTGTATGCACGTGTGTGTCTGTGCATGTGTACTGTATGTGTGTGTGTGTGTGTGTGTATGCAAGTATGTGTGCATGTGTGTGTGTTCGCGTGTGTGTGTGTGTGTGTGTGTATGTGTGTTGTTGCGTGTGTGGTGTGTGGCAGTGTGTGCGTGTGTGCGTGTGTGTGTGCTTCGTGCATATGTGGCCCTCCAGTATGTGTGTGTGGTGTGTGTGTGTGTGTGTGTGTGTGTGTATACGTCAGTGTGTGTGTGTGGTGGTGGTGTGTGTGTGTGTGTGTGTGTATGGTGGTGGTGTGTGTGTCCCCTAACATTGTCGTAGTCCATGAGCTGGCTGCTGTTGCCGGCTAGCCTGTGCGCCAGCAGCTTGCCCGCTTTAATGGCCGTCGGGGTCAATTCAGGTCGACCCTGAGAACAGACACACCAAAAACAAACACACAAAATAACTGTCACTACGAGACGCAAAGGAACCCACACACACTACATGTGGGGCGAGTATTCATGTACCTTGCCCTAAGTGAGCACCACATGTATGCAAAGTATGCAAGTCTTTACCAAAGTCACTTGTTTTGAATCCTAAGCTTTTGATGCCAACAGCATTAATCATTTTGTTACTGCGTAAACCTTTATAGACTTAAGAGTTTATGATCCACAGTTGGTAAAAGACACTTTAAAAAAAACGCACAATCCTGATTTGAAGCCCATTCCCAAATCCCCGTGTTTACTACCTCAACAGACCTCGTCCCCGTGTGCGTCAGAAGGTATTGTTATCAGGACAAACAGACAGGCAGGCCAACACAGACAGACAGACAGACAGACAGACAGACAGACACGCATGCAGACAGACACGCAGACTAGGCAGTGTACAGTCAAAACGCACAGGAAATAGAAGAGCTCCGAGGCAATTCTAAAAGCATGACTTAAGCCATCATCAACTTGTTAAATTACCACCACACATCCTGTTCTCCGAGACATGCCTGTGTGCGTGCGTGTGTGTGTGTGTGTGTGTGTGTGTGTGTGTGTGTGTGTGTGTCTGTGTGTGTGTGTGTGTGTGTGTGTGTGTGTGTGTGCAGACTAGCTCCTTTTAAGTGAGTCTACGGAGGTATTTCGGTGGCTGTGTTTACAGGCCTGACAACCTGCGTCATCTGCGTAATGCCTATTTTGGCACATCCGAGCGAGGCACCTCACTGACAAAAATCGTAAAAAGAAAAAGTACAAAGTGCCGGACATCTCAACTGAGATATCAACCCACCCGCCCAAACACACACACACACACACACACACCCCTCCCCCACCCTCCTCTCCTCTTTAAAAAGCCTCCCGCACCGATGGTTGACAGACAGATTGGGGCTAAGCATAACTCATCAAAGCCAGCTGTCAATCACACCCGACACTGTGTGTGTGTGTGTGTGTGTGTGTGTGTGTGTGTGTTGTGTGTTGTGTGTGTGCACGTGCATGCATCATCTGTGTGTGTGCCGTGTGTGTGTGCATGTGTGTGTGTGTGTGTGTGTGTGTGTGTGTGTGTGTGTGTGTGTGTGTGTGTGTGTGTGTGTGTGTGTGTGTGTGTGTGTGTGTGCACGAGGCCTGGCAGGCAGGAAGGAACTCAGTGAAAAGGAAGAAACAGACATTACTTCCAACAGGTACAGCTGTTATTAGCATGGCCTGCTCTGGCCCTGGAGACATGTGCATGTGCACAGGTGTGGGTGTGTGTGTACGTGTACGTGCCTGCGTGTGTGCATGTGTGTGCGTGTGCGTGTGCGTGCATGTGTGTGCGTGTGTGTGTGTGTGTGTGCGTGTGCGTGCACCAGCCATCAGATTTTCTTTCCTAGATTATTATTCCATATACCTCAATGTCTCCCTGGAGGTGAAGGCTTTGCTAGACGATTAACTCTTACCTGCTTCCTAATGATCGGGATCTATATTCAAGCTGCTGAGGATAATATTCTGCTAAACAACTAAATAGTTGATATTCTAGACCAGGGGTTCCCAGACAATCTCCTTACCATGTCAACAAGAGAGATGAACAGAATAGAACACTTGCACGTGCATATTTCTTTGGAAACGACCCTTCCAGACTCAGATGGGTTTGCTGTCTCCTGTTTCTCGGCGGTGACACCCACCTGGCCCACGTCTCCGATCGCGTAGATGTTCGGGACGGAGGTGGATTCGTCGGCACCCACCACGATCTTCCCCGTCTCTTGGTGGACCTCCACCCCCGCATGGTGCAGACCCAGAACCTTGGCTTCCATATTTGGAAACGACCCTTCCAGACTCAGATGGGTTTGCTGTCTCCTGTTTCTCGGCGGTGACACCCACCTGGCCCACGTCTCCGATCGCGTAGATGTTCGGGACGGAGGTGGATTCGTCGGCACCCACCACGATCTTCCCCGTCTCTTGGTGGACCTCCACCCCCGCATGGTGCAGACCCAGAACCTTGGCTTCCGGGGCACGGCCTGATGAGAGGCAAGGAAGGGAATCACAGAGGGCCAGTACTGACAGGAGAGAGAGAGCGAGAGAGAGAGAGCGAGAGAGAGAGAGAGAGAGAGAGAGAGAGAGAGAGAGAGAGAGAGAGAGAGAGAGAGAGAGAGAGAGAGAGAGAGAGAGAGAGAGAGAGAGAGAGGCATAGAAAGAGCATTCTGCACAGTATCAGATAAACACATTCTGTTTAACTGGAATACTAGCATGGTAGAAAATCCAATAAAATTGTACCAATCCCATCCCTTTGAAAAGAGTGACCAAACAACTCAGACAGACAGACAGACAGTCAGTCAGACAGACAGACAGGCCAATCTATGGTGATTGACTCGCTTCTGGACCCAGCGTCAAGCGGCCATTCGAGGAATTGCAGGTTTGGACACTTGGCTCAGAGTCCCTAACACATGAAGGTGTATACTATAGACTAGACTACAGTAAGCACTGCTCAGAGTTCCTAACACATGAAGGGACATACTATAGACTAGACTACAGTAAGCACTGCTCAGAGTCCCTAACACATGAAGGGACATACATTACATTCATATTTACATCTATGGCATTTGGCAGACGCTTTTATCCAAAGTGACTTACAATGACTACATTTGTTGAAGGAGACAGCAATATATCGCTGTGGTACACAGAAGATAAGAATAGAGCAGGTTTCAAGCATTCATAGTTGCAAGGTTAATAGAATGAGTTTCATTAGATTGACATGTCACAGTGTTCATTCTCTAATCTCTGTCAAATGCAGTCAGGAAAGCAAACATCTGCCTGGCTGTGTGTGTGTGTGTGTGTGTGTGTGTCTCTTGTCTGAATAACCTACTAGCTGTGGATCACTACTCCTCACCCCTCACCCCCTCCTACAGACTACCAGGGTGTGATGATGTTCTGTCACTTCCTGTGAGGGGGGGGGGGGGGGGGGGGGGGCAGCTGAATGATGCTGTCAACGGCTGCCCATCCACTGCAGCGTTGCCATGGCAACAGGACGAGCAGCAGCAGCAGCAGCAGAAGCAGCAGCAGCATGGGCAAATGCAGAACCCACGAGGGCATGGTTAAAAAAGAAGAAGAAAGAAAAACGATTTTCAAATCCATGGTGATTTTAATGACCTGATGTGGATTAATAAAATGCCAAGAGCAATATTTTAATGTGGGTCTTTTCTTGTGGATGCTTGAAGCTTTACCCTGTTAGCCTGGCCAGCTTTCAGGCACAACCTGCACTATATTGTGTTGACTGCTGCAGTGTGTCCAACATTGATGTCACTGCTTTTCTTCGTGTAAACATTAATATTTCTAATAGCACACCTGTAGGTTAGAGGCGTTCCTTGTACAATTCCTGGCATTGAGCTCTAGGTTAGGTTAGGGATAAATATCCCTAACCAATTAAATCGATATTGAATCAAAAGCGAAACCTTGTGAATCGGAATCGAAGCTGGAAATCAGGAGCGATACCCAGGCCCCGCAACCCCATCCCTCACCCCCCCTCCCACTACCGCCGCCTGCTTGAGATAGCATAATAAACAGCAGGCCCGTGAGGAACACGCTGAGATGCTATCGGACAGCAAGAACAACAAACCAGCCCACACCTCAGCCAGCGACCCCCCCACCCCCGTCCCCCAGGGGACTCCCTTCCTGACTCGACTGGAGCCCAGCAGGGACCTGGTCTTCGACAGCCTGGCCTGGCGGGAGGTGGTGCAGGGCCTTAAGGGGGTGAGGGGACCTCAGAGCAACTCTGGGTGGCCCGGGTACAACAACAGACCACAACAGTATGGTTCCAGTCAACCACCATAGGGAAGATATTGTATGATACACGCACACAGGCAGGCAAAAAAAACCCAAGTGGACAGAGTGCCGTGTAGCTGTCAGAGTCCAGCGCGGCGCCATTGTGTGGCCGAGGACATAACAAAATGGTGGAGCGGCTGATAAGGAACTTATTGTCTGGACTGCAGCTTGGTGTCAGACACACAGACACACACATACACCAGAGCCCCAGGTCTGGTGGAGCCTCGGCCGTGTCGGAAACAAAGCCTATTTCCACGGAACGCAAGGCTAATTAGCCATAACATAACCGCCCCCCCCCCCCCCCCCCCCCCCCCCCCCCCCCCCCCCCCCCCCCCCCCCCCCCCCCCGTCTCCACCGACTTAAAACAGGAGCCGCCTCTTATCTGATCAATCAAATGAACAAAGACAATCGAGCAGCGGGACGTGCAGGGTACCCGATTTGGACGTCTCTTTGTACGGATTGTTTTAGACTTCAGATTGTGTTGTAATGACTGAAGGGACTGGCTGCAGGCCCACCGGGCATGTTTTGGTTCAGGCGGCGAGGCCTAGACAAACACACCAGTCGTCACCAGAGTCCCTGTGGCGCTCTGGACCCAAGCTCAAGCACTGCCACGAGTAGCGATTGATTGATTTTAACTTTAGAACATTGTCACTGTTACAGGCAACCGTTGATGTAATATGACGTATTTAATGTTACGTGTAATGTTAATAACGACCGTGAAGTTGGATCTAATCTAATCTATTTCTCTTTTTTCATTTACAGCATGGATTGTACAATTGATCTTTGATAAGATCTTTCTCCCCTCTGAGGTGCAGAGGGATCCATAAGATTAAACATGCAACGTATCTTTCATTCGTGTCCCAACCACTTTGACGGAGAGAGTGAGGGAGTATCTCGCCATAATCAATCAGAACCAGAAGCAACGTCGAGTTCTCTATTTGAAATACACCGCCATTGAATTCCCAAAGAAAACCAAGTAAGAAAAACAACAACCCGATCCTTCACTGCGCAACAGCAGATAATAGCAGCAGATAACGCGTCTACTGGCCATACCCACAGACAGGAAGTGTGGCTATGTTCCATTTCCTGCCGTGCAGGACCACCTGGACAGGGGAGGGCAGGGGGGCACAGGAGATGTGAGGAAGAGGAGGAGGAGGACGGGAGGGAGTAGAAAGATGTGTCGGACATCACCGATACAGTCCCCAGTGGTCCCCTTTGCCCACCCCCCCCCCACAACACACACACACACACACACACACACACACACACACACACACACACACACACACACACAAGGTCACCGTCAGGGGGAAGTGGTTGTGGATGCCCATTACGGCTGCACGCTCTCACACATGAAAGAGGAAACGCCCCGTCACCCGCGCCGCGCTCGCTAACCCTGAACCCAGGGGCGAGGGGGGGGGGGGGGTCGAACACCAACCCAGCTAGCAGAACACAAAGCACCTCTGTTCATGTCATATGCCCTCGCTGGTGACTTTGCAGTGGTTTTGGTGGTCACTTTGTAGTGGTTTGTTTGGTGACTTTGTGGTGACTTTGTCGTGGTTTTGATGGTGACTTTGTAGTGGGCTTTGTGGTTACATTTGTGGTGACTTTGTGGTGACTTTGTGTGGTTTTGATGGTGACTTTGTGGTGACTTTGTGGCGGTTTTTGTAGTTGTTTTGCAGTGACTTTGTGGTTACTTGTGGTGACTGCTTTGCGGTCGTGAAGTCGTTTTGAAGTGGACTTTGTGGTGGTTTTGTCCGTGGTTTGGTGGTGACTTTGCAGTGGTTTTGTGGTGATCTTTAGCGTCGTCTCCAAAACATGGATGTATTAACGTCTACACCTAGACACACCCACTTATCATAATCTTAACTTCACACTTGGACAAAAAGTGAATCGGAATTCCCCGAATTATCATCGGATATTTTGTTGAAAGTCCTCAAGTCTGATTCGTGAGACTACCTATAGGTAGACCGTGGAGATTAGGAGCTCAAACCTAGAAACTTTTCTTTCAGTGCAACTCATTTGGGATAAAAGTGTCTACTAATGAATGACTAAATACTAGTCAATGGTACCAATAAAAGGACTCACTCTTCCCAGCCCCAGGACTGGGAGGAGTGAGTGGCGATGTTGCTTCGCAGCAGCAACGGAAACCCAGCAGCAGCAGCAGCAACAGCAGCGGCGGCGGCCGGGTCCTGGTGTCACGCACGGTGGCCCAGCTGGGGGACGCACGCGGTGGGTTCTCACCGCTCGGCCGCACGCCATCGTGACGGAGCTCCGCGCTGGCGAGTGACGGCGGATCAAGGACATCGGTCCAGACGCGCGTCACGTACATCCTTACATCCTTACATCCGATCATCTCTGTCTGTCTGTCTGGCGCGGCGAAGGCCTCTTTACATTGTCTCTGGCTGGCACGTGCACAACACAGAGACACACACATTCGACACACAGACACACACACACACTCACCACAAACACACACACACACACACACACACACACACATACATACACACGCACACACACGACACACACACACCCGGGGAGGGGGGGGTGTTGAACCACAGGCGGACGGATGTCCCCTCCATTGTTTCCAGTGCCCAGTGTGGAGGGAGAGGGAGGGAGAGAGAGAGAGAGAGGAGGGAGGAAGGGAGGAGAGAGAGAGAGAGAGAGAGAGAGAGAGAGAGAGAGAGAGGGAGAGGAGGAGGGAGAGGAGAGAGAGGAGAGAGAAGAGAGAGAGAGAGAGACAGGAGGAGAGGAGAGAGAGGAGAGAGAGAGAGAGAGAGAGATGGGCAGAGCTGCCAGTGACAGATGTGTCTGGGAGAGCGGCTGGCACAGGACAGGAAAGAGCCAGA